>JAGFZM010002746.1:0-24442 GCA_017657215.1 Limnothrissa miodon | reverse complement strand
AGCAATCATCAAGATTTTGGTGTCAACCACTTTATTTCATTTTAGACAACCTGTGAAAGGGGCTCAATGTGTTAAAAACCGAACTATCCCTTTAACTGCCCTACTATACAAATCGCACCCTGCTTTCTTATCATAAACATTTAGTGTCTGCATAACTAATCAGCTTGTCTGATTAGCACTTACGCTCTTCAGCATCTGTTGGCTGACCAGTAAGCAAGTCAATAAGGATTTGTAGGTTCCATGGGCCCCCTGCTTGTGTGATGTGAAGAAGAGCCTGCAAGTCTGTGCTTCCATACTGCAGCAAGGACTCATGAGCCACCTGAGCATACAAACAGAACCTGAACTAAAGCAAGTGGTTGTAAAAAAACATGGATCCCTCATTACCTATTAAACTCACATAAAAATAATAATCAACTTATATTTGTATGCAATTTTATTCAAAATTGCAACTCAAATTTAGTTTATAGTAACAACAGGTTTAATCTGAAGTCTTTAATGGCTTTAGGTTACGCACCTGTACAGACTGATGGAACTGGATCCATGTGTTATAAGGGACATCACTTACAGGAACAGACAACAGCAGCTCAAAGCAACTTCTGTGAGCAGAACATAAAATAAAAGGCAAACTTGTTCACAAAGTTGAACCTGGAAAGCCTTTTGTAATAATAATGATACTAGTAATGAATTGATATGATAAATTCTCTGTTATATTTTTACTCACAGTGCAAGTCGCTTCAACACAAGGGTCACACTGTTAGACTCAGAGGTCAAATGTGGTCTTGCAGAAGCAAAACAGTTGATGGACAGACAGTAAACCTCTAACAGTGGCAAGCCATGTTCCACTGAATTCCTACTCCCTGCATAATGCATCAGCACCTAAACAGAAATGGAATGTGAAAGGATTAAAAAGTTAATTAAAAAAAATCATTAATTACATTGAACCTGCTTGTAGGCATCACCACTTCTTTACCTCACCAGTATGATAACGTACTTGCCTTCATGTCTATCCAATAATGTCTAATTGATAATGATGCAAGATTATTCTGAGACTCAGCCTTGCAACCTCAGAAAAAAAAGCTAATTTGCCAAGCTTTATCCTTCTGTCCATTTTCATAGAACATGAAAGGCTCCTCTGGTTCTTTTACTTATATATATATATATATATATATATATATATATATATATATTTATTTTTTTTTTTAATAATTAGTGCACCCAAACCAGGATGTGTAATTCTTATTTCACTTGTAATGCACCTTATATCAAAGCTAAACACCTAATACACACATTAAATATGGAGTTGGATATTGGTCTTGGCTTAATATCCACTCTTGCACTCATAAACCAGTTCAATTTCTTCTCTTTTAATTTTAAAAGTGGGCTACCAATAGTAGACTTTCATGCCACTTACAAAGTCATTTATGACTCTTAACAAGAATAGTTTTATTCATGTCAACATTGGAAACCAAAACTATTGAAAATAAACCCTTTAATTCAATTCGGCTGGTTTGTCCAAGTAGAGCTACCGTCACACATGCGCAAAAGGGCAGTTGATCTGGTAGTGAGTCGTGACAGGCAACAGAATCAATTCAATATGGAGGAGAAACAGCACACTGGACCTCTCGATGGGAAATTTGAATAATAATAAAAAAATAAATTAATGGAACAGTTGACCGAAATAGAGTACTGTGCACAATATGCAGGAAGGAATTTTATTTTCACCGCAGCACTTGCAGCTTAAAATATCATATTCACGTGATACAATTTCTAGATGGATTGCAACAAACTGCAGACCTATTAATATCGTCGAGAACACAGGCTTTACAAAGTTACTGCAAGTTGCCTCTGTAGATGCAATGTACAAGGCTCCAATAAGATGCACAATAATGAAAAAAATGACACTGCTTTTTCTTGGCAGAAACCGCAAGGTGGACTTGCCACCAAACCCCAACCACCCCCCCAAAACCACCCACCCACTTAGCTACCCAACACATGCGCGCACACACACACTTCTCCCATTCATTCCAATGGAGAACCCCCCTCCCACCCCCATGCCCTCTCAGCGGCCCTGTGTAAAAGATATAAGAATGGCTAAAGTTAGCATGCTATTAACCCACAGTGGTGTCAGCTGTTATTGTGTACACATTCACCTGCGGGAGTCATCACTTACATTTGTCCATACCCATTTTCATACATGTTCAAAGTTTTAGTGGTTTTGGACATAAGAAGGAGTGAAAAAAAAAACACTATACCGAAATAAAGGTACACATTATCTCTGGCACCTCTGAATGGCAGCACTTGGCATCTCCTGTCACAATCATGATTCAATTTTCAATTCAATTACATTTTATTTGTTTAGCGCATGAAAAGACATGTCTCATAGCGCTTCACAACAAAAAGCACCAATGAGCAACAGGGGCAAGGAAAAACTCCCCATCTTTTTGCTTTGTTTTAACTTGTTGTGGTATAGGAAGAAACCTTAGTCAGTTCCAACGAGTCAAAGGGCTAACCCAACTGCCTAGGGCGGTTTTTCAGTTTTTCAGATGGTGATTAGTCCATGGTATTCATATAGTATTGACCACAGAATAAAATCCCAGAATGAAGGCACAATATAATAATAAAATCATTGTGTTAATATGGCAACATAAAAGTCTCATTATAATCCCATGATATAGTGCCATATCATTAGAGCAGTCAAGCCATAGGGCCAACTGGAAGCTGTGTAAGTCATGTCAGGGTCATCTGTGGAGCTGGAGGCATCCATCCATGATCATAAAAAGGTGTCTCAGAGTAGGCCTAGAGTTAAGCTTCAAGTCAGTATCTAGTAATGAAGCCAAATGTGCTCAAAAAGCTTGAAAAGTGCTAAATCGTAATTATTCTCAGTGTAAACACACATAATCTCTTTTGTTCAAAACGGTTATTTTTTCATTAGTCTGCAAAATTTGGCCTTACTGTTTTAAAACAAATTATAGGATCAAATAAGTGTTTAAAATGATTGCTTTGTTTGGGAAACCCCAATCCTATCTCCACTTTCTCAGGGAATATGACTCCATATACCTGCCTTTGAGTTTCTCTACCTGTCTGTGTACTCCTGATTGGACTCCAGGGACTGTTCACAAAGCACTCCCCAAGCTGCAGCACACCCAGTTGCTTTCATTTAACTATCACACACAAAATACATCCAGGTTTACACACACACATTTTCAGATGTGAAACCATAATGTGCAATCATTACAAAAAGGAAACTGAAGAGGAAGAGAGTATCGCTAAAATTATCCAGGCGGCAACCTGTTATGCCTAAATTATGATGTGTCCTATTGGGACAGCTATTAGCCCAAGAAATTACACTTAACAACGGGTGTTTCAATGCCCACTGAAAGGCTAAGTATGCTACAGACCAAACACTTCCATTTAGTTGTCACTGCTATGTAGAAACTGGTTTGCATAAAAAAGCTAATAGAGTGGTACAGTTGAAACCATAAGTTTACATACACTATATAAAAAAACTATTTTTGTTTCAGGTTGATTAGGATTAATTCTGCGTTTAACACCAGCGTTGGGTACCGAAACGCGGTCCAATAGGGAACCGGGTCCGACGTAAAAGGTAGTAACCAGTACGAATAAGAATGAATATTTCAGTGCCTCATTTCAGTGCCTGGCTTTTTTTTTACCGTCGCCTTGTGTTCCGGTGTCAATTTGCGTGACGTCAGTGCCGCTACTCACACTTGTTGATCAGAACTGATAAGTGAAAGGGTCAGTAAAGATGCCGAAGGCAAAACACTCCAAGGTTTGGCTGCATTTCACGTCTAAGGATGCAGACTCTAAACATGTGCATGCAAGGGAGGTAACACATCGAATTTGATGAAACATCTGGCGACACATGGAGTTTATTTAAAAGCCAAACAATGCACCGTGTTTGATAACCTACGTGACGCAAGGCCAAGCACTTCAGCAGCCGCAGCCAGTGTCGGCCTCGCCGGACAAATTGAAGAGAGTCCCAGCCCTGCCAGTGTGATGGTGGACATCACCGATGATGATGATGACAGCAGCCTTTCATCTTCAGGTAAGTATAGTAATTTAAAGGCCCACTATGCAACATTTTTCATTTAATTAATCCGTTTCATACTGTTTAGGATGCTAAAATGAGTCATTACACGGCGAACGAACGGTGATGAATGCACCACCGTGGCCTATAGCGGTAGATACAGCACTTGCAATGTTCAGCAGCGCAGACCGCCTCCAATAGAATGCAGTTCAATACAATGCAGTACAGCGGTCTTTAGAGGGAGCTTATGAGAGAGAAAAACAGAACGTTGCTTAGCCCCTCTTTAATGCCAACCACAAATCATGCATGTCAAGTAGGCTAGAAAACACTGTTGCCATTCAACAGCGCGAGTGACAACGTTTGCTATGTCCATTCAGTGTGAGCTGACTTTCTGCTTAATAGGAAACTCATAACAACTTGTGTATGTATGCAGAATCTTTTCAACTAAGTTTCAACGCCAGATTAAGCAGGCGCAATTTGCAACTACACTGGGACAAAACAGATAGGTTAACGTTACCTAAACATTGTAGGCCAACTGTTAACATTACATTAACGTTACCTGTGTTCGACATTACACTCGATATACGAGGCTACACCGTGTATTAAACATTTCTGCTACTGATTAGTGTCAGATATTTCCCTGCTTAAAGTAAAAGTCATAATATGTGAAGACAAAATGTTGAATTTATAATCAGAAAGGTAGGTAGGTTGGTAAGGTATACCTGTGTTTGAGGCTATATCGAGAGGGGGAGGGGAACAATTGCTCGAGGCTACTCCTACAGTATACCGGAGTTTGAGGCTATACCGAGAGGGCTGATGTAAAGTGTCCTCACCAGTCACAAAAGCCTCTTTGAATGTGCAATACTGTTGTGCAATATCTTGTTCAATATTTGTGTTTTATATTTGTATCTATTTTAAAAGTATTAATGTCCAGTATAATACAATATTGATACAATATTGTTTTATTTGTATACAGCATAATTTTATTTTATATTGGTTTATTTATTATTATTATTACCACCATATGGTACTTGTATTTATTTTGTTGAAAGATTTAAGTTAATATTGTGTTAAATGGAAAAAAGGTATTGTTTTTTGACAAAGTGTGTTTGGTTTTTTTAAGTACCGGTTTGAGAACCGTTTAAATACCGGAACCTTTTAAACAATACCGAGGAGGCACCGGTATTGGATAAAACCCAACCGATACCCAACCCTACTCAGGTCACTGTATCTCCTCCTATAAGTCAGTGGATCTCCAAGCAACTGATACATTAACCGCTGTTTTAACCTGCTGGTTTATGTTCATTTTGATCTATCAGAAACCGTTCGTTTAGTCACAGAAAAATAACAAGCTCGTGAACTGTGGAGTGTTATTCCATTATCAGAGTGGCAGATTGTAGGCTAGCCTATTTCTCAACGCACCCAGAATATCAGAAACAGACCAAGCTAGTTAATGCCTCCTCCTCCACCCCACCGCATTTTTGAGATGGCCTATATAATATTAATTGCATGAATTCTCAACATTTTTAATATGTCGTCAATTTTAAGGGTAAAAAATAAAAATAGCTGAACTGCTGAAAATGTGCGGCCCAACTTAAGATCTTGGTTCTGAAATGTGGCCCAAATGAAATTTTAATTGAATAGCCCTGATCTAGTGCATTTGATATTTACCAAACTATATCAATGCAAAGCCGTCACCGTTAGTTTGCAAACTTTACATATTAGTCTCTTGGTTCACGTCTGCTTTACTGAAACCAAACCACGTCCATATTACAGAGGTACCTCCCCCTTTAGCAATGATCTCGTCTGTAAGCTCCGCTTCTCCTTCATTTATCTCGGCTTCCTCTCCGCCTTCAGCCATGCTGTTTTGTTGTGCTCCTCCGCTACCACTGTTTCATGTGTTTCCCCTGAGGCGCCGGGGACGTGCATAGACGGTGACGCGTTGCACACAAAATGTGTCATCAACTCGTTTTACGTTTAAATTATTACTTATTCCGGTGTAAGACCTTTTCTTATCATTGCAAGTATATATTCCGGTATACCGGTACATTAAAAATATCGCCCAACCCTACTTTGAACCTTGTTAATGGTGTAAAAATAGCAATTTAGCTGCATTGGCTAAGCTGTGCCCCTATAGCTAGCAGTGTAAGGTTAATGAAAGCTTTGGCTAAAAACGGGTTAATGCGGAATGCTGGGGAATTACTGTAAACATCGTGATGGGAAAATTAGGGGACATCGTCCAACCCTAGTGGACTTAACGGATGTGAATGAGCATATATGCTAAAACTCTTAACAATATTAATAATGATAGCTATGCTAACAATGTTAAGTAGTTATCTAGCAATTAAAAGTTGCTAGGGAAACAACGAAAAACTAGATTACATTGTCTTGGCAGAAACCGCGAGGTGGCCTTGCAACCGCAACACCCATTTTTTTGTATGTACTTGTGCCAAGTTAACTGCTGTTAATTTGCTTCTACGCTAATAATGCTAACAATGGTAACGATGCTAACAGTGGTGCTCAGTGGACTTAGCTGATGTGAATAAGCATATATGCTAAAAATATTTACAATGCTAGGAATGCTAACTAAGCTAACAATACTTCGCTGAAGCAAAGCCCACAATGATTACCAGCTTCTATCAGGATGAGATTCAAATTGCAGAGGTGTGGCAGAGGGGCCACAATGAGAGGATACATGTACAGAAGCCAGCATGTGTAATAGCATATAATGACTCAATAAATGGAGTTGAAAGGCTTGATCAGAATATTGCTTACAACCCATGCATTAGAAAGTTGCAAAATGGACAAAGAAATTTGTATTAAATTGGTTCCTAATTTCCCTTTTCAATGCATTCATGTACAATGCCATGAACCCGCAAGGAGAGCACAGGAAATTCCTCCTATTTGTGCTCAGAGTGTGGTGAGATCATTGACTTCCCTTAGACATGCCAGGGCTGAGGAGGGGGCAGGAGGTGAGGAGACACAGGGTAAAGGAGGAGACAGGGGGTGAAGATGGAGGAGATGATGAGGAGGGGGCAGTGGTAGGCAGAACCCCAGGTGGTAGACCAAGGAACCCAAGAAATGTAAATGATTTGGTATGGTATAGTGAAATGATTTTGTATGGTATACTGTCTTGTAATACATTTTCATACTGATTGAATTTCATCTTGGGCATTCATTTTACAACAATAGAAATGTGGTTGTTTTGTAAACCCCACCTCCACTGTGCTTTTGTGAACAGTAAGACTATATTTCCCTTACACAAGTCCTTGAGAACAGTGGGAGGCTTAAACAGCACAGATTTATAAGAGAGACACTATATCTCCATTTCTAGAAAAAAACTGGGATTTTGATGAAAACCTGCCACTGTTTAGCTTGGGATTTCTCAGGAATGGAGACACAGAGAAATGAACGGAGAACAATAGAGAGAACAATAGAGAGAGCAGCCAGTTTTTAAAATGAAATCTATGAAATTATTTAATACATAACTAAACGTGAAAATTCTGCCTAATAACACACTATCGTCGAAACTGAATCTGAGCAGAGCTTATTGTTAAATATTGTATGTGCACAACTGAACATCGCACAACTGAAAAGTTAACATGAAACAGGCTCTCTTTATCACACATCTCGGCTAAGCCTACTGGAGATTCTCCCAAAGTGGCCTATTGATGGCCGTTTTCCACGCAGTTGATGGATGATGTCCGGCCTTGAGCCATGATTTCACGAATGGCTTAGGGTTGAACTGGACCAGGGAAGGCACATCAATGCTAAAAAAAGAACCGCATTTAAGCTGCACTCCCTTAAACGATTTCAGGCTTTGTCATCGATGTCATTAAGCGCAGAGAATCCTCTCTTGCATTCTGCCGAAGTAGGTAAAAACGTGTTGCCTGCGATGATGAGTTTCTTCAGGCAGTACCCTTTCCTTGCCCCTTGCAATTTAAATTCCTGATACTCCTCGACAGCCTGGCTGGTTGGCTCTCCGAGCAGCTTGGCCAGGTTGCGAATTTTGTGTTCTCCATACAAAACCAACTCCTCACGATCAGCTGGCCAGTACCGTTTGTCCTGGGGTTCAAGAAGCTTTACTAGATCTGAGTCGGGCAGGCGATTGGTTAGACTGTCTATTACAGCTTGGTAAAACCGTTGCCTGTTTATTTTTGCCAACTCCAAGCTGAACTCCTTTAAACATTCCAGCTGCGATGCGCTCCTCAGCAGCTTGCGATGATTTACCGCCAGAGATTTTCATTGCACGTATCACCTCAATAGTTTATGTGATGATCTGGCTTGCTTGGTTCAAGGTTAAGTCTGCAGGGTTTCCCCTATGTACATTTCACTGTGGCGGCCCGCCACACCTTCAGAATTTTCATTGCCTATGTATTCGACTCTACACCAGAGATACTGAACCCTTATCAACAGTCTCTGTCAACACATTTCTCGGCTGATCCCCAAGTCTTTGCGTCCGGAGTGGAGTTCCACTTGCATACTCACTGGCGTACTACGCTCCGCCTCGCCTGCTTTGTTGTGTTGGTCATCAGCTGATGAGCAACATTTATTGACAAGTAGGCTACCGGTAGACAGCAGACGTTATGTTACTTTGTCCAGTGTTACTTAAAATTACGTTACGTTACATTATTAAGACGTCTATTAGGCCTCCCGGTCTTCTGTGCTAGAGTGTTAGTCAGTCAATAAATTAATGTAGCCTGGCTAACGTTAGCCTATCCACCTGTAAGCAGCTTCTAGATAGATTTATAGCTTGCCAGTTTCCCCGATTTCGTTCCTGAGAAATGTAAGCGCAGTTTTTCTGTTTCAGTAAAGCCAGGCCGATAGTTCTTGTCTGAGTTGTATGGGTTTCCCTGAATTTCCCCCTATTCTATAAATTAAGGGTCATTTGAGGGATTATACAAACTGTCGCAGAAAGCAACGTTAGCCTAAGACAAGACTAGACCATTTTCAGTGTTAGGAAAGTTCACTTTCAACATGAACTCGCTGCTAGTTCAGTTCATAGTTCAACATTTTTAAAACAAACGTGTTCACAGAAGAGGTCGACCGATTTATAGGTAGGCCGATATATCGGGCAGATATTTGCATGTTTTTAAGTCATCGGCATCGGCCGATATCCTTGCGTGGGCATGCCCGATATTACGTCAGGCACATCCGCGGGCAGCCGCATGTTATTGGAGTGGTGCAGCCGCATGTGAAGGACCCCTAATAAACTTTTGTACTATTCAGTCAGAGACACTTATAAAGACAGTCCTAGAAGATAAAGGTAAGGCTTAAATTCTTACATTTCGATGTCCTGTTGTCATGTATTTGCTAATATGTTATTCGGAAACTATGTTGTGTTGCTTCATTTAGGGAAAGAAAAAACGAAAAACATTTAACCGTCTGGAATTGGCATAATGCTGTAATTGTTTGCCGTTAGCTTTAAAAATGAAAACATATCAGCTCCTTGCTTGCAAACATACTAGCCCTGTGTGTTTATTTCTCATGTGTCGGGATTGTAGAATTCACTCTGTGTATGGGGCGGGGAAGGCGGCATTCAGTATTCACAGAATACCGGCCGCCACATATTGCGTCTCGTTATACTTTTTTATTTACTTTATTATTTTTTTTTTTTTAAACAGCATTGAAAAACACGCAGCATTCGTTAAGCTGAATTCCCTTTCCGCTGTTCTCCGTGTTCTCTGTCACTCACGCGTCTGTGTCTCTCTCTCTCACACACACACACACACACACACACGGCCCCTCTCCTCCATGCACACCGCGTATGTCTCCATGAAAACCAACGAGATCATCCCTGGAAGCGTTCGCACTGATGCACCTGACGCTGCTAGGGTGAAAGCATAAAGTTCTTCCGCAACTTTTTTAGACTATACGTGCAACTTTACCAAACAGTAGAAGTAAACTCATTCTCCTTGGCACGCTCTCGTGCGCGCTCAATGGACACCCGCCTTCAACATATTTAATCCAAATATAACATTCACAATTAGTGAACGTAATGACGCAAAGACGACAACTAATTACTGTTAAATCCGGTTAGCATCATTAGTAGGCTATGCTGCAGACCTTTGATTAAAACTCTTGCATTCAAGTTGACTGACCATCTACCAATGTTCTTATAAGGGCCTGTCCCAAGGAGAAAAAGTATTTGATTACCTTGAAACTTAAACACATCCACAAACTGAACAGTCCAACCAGTAGAGTATGATAGCCTAAGCTTAGCCTGCTACTTTGTTTACAATATTTTGAGGCTTCAACCAGACAGCTGAATTTAAGAGGCGGAGTTGTAAGAATACTAGGCTATAATCTGCATAAAGTTTGCTGTTATGAATATCATTAAAAATGTTTATTTATAAAGTTGCATTTTTATTTAAATGTATATTTAAGTTTACATGTTTATTTACATATATTGCGCATTGATTTTTTCCCCCTTAACTTTAGATAAATATTTTATTTTGATATGATATTTGATATAATAAATATTTCAAAGATATTTTAAGACAGTGTTCAATAAATTATGTTACGTTTGGAAATCTTGTGCATCCTCTTTTATTAGTAGTATGATATTTTAGCATGCAAATTAAGGGCGAAAAGTAAAGGTATCGGCCCTAAAGATCGGCCAAAAAAAAAAACGGGAGCACATATCGGTGATCGGCTGACTCTGACATCTAAACATCGGTATCGGCATCGGTTATAGAAAAACCCATATCGGTCGATCTCTAGTTCACAGTATCATTCATCAGGCAGTAATATAATGTTAGTTAGTTTAATTCACGTCCACCAAAATTATAAACATGTTCATGAATTGTCATTCAATGAATGCTGCCCTCAGGCGCAACACTGCTGTCTGCAATAGCCTACCGCTATAGGGTAGCATTTCCCATTTCGGCGGCTGATATTGCCAGGCAAGAAAGCAGTGGCAGCGATTGATGATTGATGTTCTACAGGACAGTTAACGGTGAATAAATTTTTTTTTATAGCGAACTTCTGGGCCTTAATGCAACTGTCTTGTGGTTTTAACTTTGGCAAGTCCTAATATTTTCCATTGAAATGAAATAGGCCTGATAGCCTACTTGTGCCTTGTATTTTAAACTGATAATTTCTTAAATTGACAGTTTCTGAAACAGTAGTGCCTGGTCCTTGTAAATGTTTTGAAATTATGAACATTTTAGGTAGGTAATAAATATAGCCTTCTGTTTTGATTCCTTGATTCCTTCAGGGGGTTGGGGGTGTTGGTTGGTTGATTTAGTCTCCCTCACTGTAAACTGTAAACTGCTTAGCTCTGCAGGTTATGCTTGCTACAGGTATTTCAAGACAAGGTTTATTCATTTATTTCCATTTTAGGGCGTTTTTGTATATTTTCGCTTCAAATACCCTATACCCTCCTTTTTGTGTCGGGTCCCTGAGCCGTGGTCTTGGCCCCCGTACCTTCAAAGACATCCTAGGGAAAACACTGAGTCTCTTCTCTGGAGTTTTTGTGAAAGGCTCTGAAGCTCATGTTAACATCCTTAATGCATGCAAGGTCAGCTACAAAGCCTTTGCTCACAAGTTGCTTGTGGAGACCACTAAACTGACACTTGTCATGTTCCCTGCGCTTCGGATCCTTGCTTGCGTCCTTCAATTGCTTGGCTAACGGTGCATAATCCTGCCACACAGCCTGAACAGTTTTAAAACTACTGGAGACCCAGCGTATCGTGAAAATCTGCCCTATTTGCAGAAATGTTGTATCAAGTGCCTGGGCAGCTTCTCTTAGAAGTCTTTTATTTTGGGGGGATTGGTGATAGGCTGCATACAGCTTAGACACAAACATTTCAAAATGGTTACATCCACTTGCAAACTTGAGTGAGTCACTGACGGCAAGTTCAAGCCGGTGGGCTAAACAGTGCACTGGTTGAACTGTGGGGATATCACTTTTGAGCCATGATACCAGTCCTGACATTTTCCCAGTGAGGACCGAAGCCCCATCAGTTGCAATCCCAATCAGATGAATTAAGAATGAATTAAGTGGGCCCTCTGAGACAGTGATTTCGAGCAGAACTAGGAGTGCCCTGGCCAGAACTAAGGGGGTGGGGCACTACCGGGCCCTATGGTAATTCGAACACTGGATCCTGCCCTCCTCCACGGCTGGTGGATCTTTATATGAAACATGCTGTCTCTCCCTTGATGCGCATCATTGTAAATAAAACTCTGTTTTTTTTATTATAATCCTCGTCTGACTTGGTCTCCTGTATTCCTGAAGTAATCAAAAACTACTATCAATACCCATCGTATATCCATAGTACCTATTGCACTGTATGTATATACTGTATGTACAATGATGGATGCATAACACCTACAAGAGTCAAATTCCTTGTATATGCAAGTATAATTGGCCAATAAAACTGATTCTGAGCAAAATTATTTCTATTTGTTAAATGGCAGAACAATAAGAGAGTATCTTTAAACAAATTTTCATTACTCTAAAAGAATGGAAAAAAGACAGATTAAGGTTTGCAAATGCACACATGAACAAAGGCCTTATTTTTTGGACACATGTCCTGAGGTCAGACAAAACTAAAATTGAACTATTTGGCCATAATGTTTGGAGGAAAAAGGGGGGAGCTTGCAAAGCCTGCCTTAGGAATACTCCACCCAAAATGATGTTGATCTTTAAACAATTTGTGTTTCTTGTTCACAAGACATTCATTAGTAGTTTTACTTGGGAGCAAAAATAAAGATAAGATTGTAGTCACACACAAAATACGATCTCAGTGAAAGTGATGTCATTTCGAAATTGTGCACTTCTCAAACTACTACGAAATCCGCTGTGTGATTTAAGATTATGCAATGGAACTCCCTGGAACAACCCATATCCCAGAATCGCTTGTGACCTTGATGATCACCAACAGGTTGAGTGGATAATTGCGGCGGCAGCATAGCTGATTTTCTGCAAAGGCCTCACGGTCCAAACTAAGCGCAGAGTGGGGTGTCTGTGAGTCACACTCGCGGGACAAGCCTAAAAATATGTGGCTCTGCGTCAGTGGTTACGTTAGACTTTTTGTCCATCATTTTGACGGACTGGGTCGTAAAAATTTCGTCATTGTCCATTATTATCCGTCATTGTATTTAAACTTTTAAATGCTGATATTATAGACAATAGCCTAATTCTTATATTTAATAACTCTTATTTTTATTGACACATTCTCATTTCAAAATTCATTTATTTATAAACTTTTGAAGTAAAAAGGTGAACAGAGATTCTGACATTTGGTCACTTGTGAACTCATTTTTTTCCGCTGCTAAAACATTGCAGCTGTTGTGCCTTAACTGGCATATGAACAATGTTATTTGACTACGTAGCCGAGATAATTGATATTTAGAACGATTGAAGTGAAATGTGAACAACACTTAGAAGGTTGAAGTTAAAATTTGAATTGTCCTTTTGTAGCTCAAATCTTCCTTCTGGCCCGCATGGATTTAAATTTGGAACTCGCTTGCGCATAATCAAACGAGTCAATGGAGACTGCCGCCGAGGCAGTCATTAAATGTTGCGTCTTTGACTTTTTAATGTTATTTTGAAGGCTGAATCCGCGCTCAGACACTGCATACTGGAATAACCAGCGGCACTTCAGCCATGACTCTAAAGTCGGGAAACATTTCTCCCAGGGAAGCGATGATAATATGGCAAGAGGTTCTGCCTGCGCGTCTGGCTGCAAGAGTGTGATTCCACAGAATCTGCCGTCTTGTGATGACTCTTTGAATTTCTTCTCCACCTCACCAGGCTCATTCATCAGGTCATCTAGGCTAGCGAGTGACATGTTCACCACTGGCTGAATGGAGGAGATGTTAACGTACCAGTAGGCTACCTAAATTTATGATTCATCATTTGTCAAAGTTACGAACGAAGAGCTACGATTCTTTCGTAGGACGTGTGATAGTGGGGGGTTAATAAAACTAAATTAGGCTAGGCCTATATATTATAAACAAGAAACAGAGCTATATTGTCATTGCTATAACACGAAGTAGGAGCCAGGGAAGTGACACAAACTCTCTTTTAAATAGCAAAATGATGCGTTTCTTCAGATAATTGAGAAGGAAAACATTAATACTGTAGCCTACATCAGACTGCTAACGGTTGTAAGTCAGAGCGTTGGCTGGAGTGCGACGGGCGCTGAACAGCCTTGCACAGTCTACAATGTAGCTAGATGAGTAGCCCACTGAATACCAAGACAGTCAGTAACGTCGGCTCAGATTTAAAGTTGGTGACGGCAATGAAGCTTATGTAGAGTAAGAAACTCACAACTTACCTATTATTTAAATTTTGTGTTTTATTATAATTTTTATTATTGGTAATGGTAAAATCCGTCAAAATGACGGACGGCCTTCAGGTTTTCCCGTCATGGCTAAAAAAAATCCGTCAATGACGGATATTTGTCGGTTAATGGAATCCCTGCTCCTCTCGTTGACACTCAAGCAAGGAAGTGCAGGACTGGCATTTTGATTTACATTTTTGAGAACATTGTAGAAATAGGGCTTTACTCTTTGAATTGCTCCCTTGCATGGCAGCCTCTGTCACTGGTGTGTGAATGCATGTGTGTGAATGGGTGAACGTGAGGCATACATTGTAAAGCGCTTTGAGTGCTCGTAGGAGTACAAAAGCGCTATATAAATGCAGTCCATTTACCATTTACTCTCGTATTTTCATTGAACAATATTTAGAACAGGAGACAGGCGAGGATTATGAAAAACAGGAACAAAGGTTTTGTCTGATAATTTCTTGTGGTTGTGATAAAAGTAGTTTAGAAATAATGATGAGCCTATAGCAGAATGTGCGCAGGCTGAAAAACGTGCAGCTACGCACTTTTTTTTACTTAAGCACCCCGAGGAATTCCCCAGAGAATCCGCCCAAAATGCACAAGGTTCATTTTTTTTCTTTCCAACTTGGCTAGTTGCTATTGTATAGCCCAGAGAGAACATTTGTCCTAGCCTTGTATGCTTTGGCTTTGAAACTCCAAGAACTCCACAGGGACTAAAATCAAAACATGCTAGACCTAGTTCACAAAATGCACAAAAGGTTCATTTTTTTCTTTCCAACTTGGCTAGTTGCTATTGTATAGCCTAAAATTTCTAAAAAGACAGTCAAACCCACTCATTAGACAAATTCACTTGTTATAAATTTGATTTGGTATTCTGGTATGCTTGCATAACAATGGTATTTAGACAAGGATTCTAAATATGCTCTGAAAGGTTTCTCAAGTGTTTTTGTTTGCAACAAATTTTGCAATTGTTAGTCCTGGTAGTGTGTGCAGTTTGACTGAATATGACACCTAGGGCTGGGCGATTAATTGTAAAAAGTAATTGTAATCAACATTCAGAACCTATAATTGATCAAATTTTTTCAGGTCTATTATTTCATTTAAAAACACTAACCGCATGTGGAGTCATGTGGCCCCGCTCCGTTACGTTATTCTGCTGACATGTCGAGCATGGAGAGCTTAAAGACTGAGACAACAAGAGCAGCTTGTACCAAAGAAAACATTGATTTTCAATAAATAATCATAGATAGGGGGTGTCGTAGCTTAGTTGGCTAAGGCGCCATACCATGAATCCGGGGACCCGGCTTTGACTCCGGCCCGAGGTCGTTTCCCGATCCTAACCCATCTCTCTCCCACTCTCTGTCACTCTTCACTGTCCTATCCAATTAAAGGCCAAAAGCACCAAAAATATCTTTAAAATAATAAATCATCATCATCGATAGTAGGTAGTGTGTTTCCTTCAATTATTTTAAAATCAAATAAAGCACCCTTCATTCAAAAATCTCTCACTTGTATTATGTGAGCATATTTAGAGCACAAAACTTGTCAGTGAACAATAAGGGCATATGATTCAATCTCGATTTTCGATTCCACTTTTTTTCATTTATATAGAAATATTTGTAATGATTTACCAATTACATTAATAAAGACAAGATAGGTGTTTTTTAATCAATGGCCTTTATTAATTAAGCAATTTCTAGAACAGTAGTAAAGTAAATAATAAATATTGATTTAAATTCCACTTTTTTGTCAATACAATAACATACCCCTAGGTGGCGCTCTGACATTTTGATGTTTTTCCACAAGAAAATTTCACAAATTTATCATTGTAGTGAGTGACCTATACATACAATAATAAATAGTGAAGAAGCATAGCACAAAAACAATTATGACAATAAAATTAGGTAAAGTGCACCGCAAACACAATGTAAATTTGAAATCTTCACACATGTAAAAAAATGTTCAAATTGGCACTGTAAACGCCAGATACATAGGTATAATTAACAACTTTCAAAATAAAAGGCTACATTTGACATTGTTCATATAAGCAAACAGCATGTCAGTTTTCCTAAAACAATTGTAAAAATATAAAAATGTAAAAGTGCACAGCAAACAGTTAACAGTGTAAACTTGTTCAGATGCTCCATTTATACGTTTTTGGCCAGGAAGAGTAGTCTGTCAACAGCATCTGTTTTTAAGGCTGCTCTGTGGCATGTGACAATATTGCCACTCGCACTAAAGGTCTGCTCTGATGATGAGCTTGTTGCAGGGATGCATAGGTATCATTTGGCGAGGAGGCTTACTCTGGGATAGGTCTGGCTATGTAGTTTCCATCATTGTAGGGGACCTGCTTCACTGTCAACATCAGGAGCCATGAGGAAGCTGTTCAACTCTGTCTCAGCTGCCTGTCTCTTAGTCCTGATACTGGAGTCCTGATGCTTGAGGACCAGATTTTTTAAAGAAGCTTCCTAAGGCTTTCTTGGACACTTTGGCTGGTGTTGAAGCTCAAGTCTCACGACTGTCTTTTATGGTGCTTGTGGGGGAGGGGGGAGGGTCAGTGACCATTTGCTCAATACTTTGCTCAATAACGATGCCAAGATCATCAGTGGAGTTGTCACTATATTTCTCATTCATATATTTTGTGACCGTCACCCTGATGTGTCTTGTCTGTGAGATCCAAATCATCTTGTACTTTGTCGTCTTGCCACGAGAATAGCAGGTTTTTCTATCTGCTGAGTACTTTTGCTATAGCCCTCTCCTGCTCCAACACTCGAGCCACCATTGCCATGCATGATCCCCTCCTGGTTGGAGATTCAGTCATAATTGACTGAAAAAAGTCATTATGCTAGAGGGAGATTTAAAGGCCCACTAAGCAACATTTTTCAGTTAATTAATCCGTTTCATACTGTTTAGAATGGTAACATGAGTCATTACACGGCGAACGAACGGTGTAGAATGTGCCACTGTGGCCTACAACGGTAGATACAGCATTTGCAATGTTCAACAGCAGCGGTCCGCCTCCAATAGAATGCAGTGCAATACAATGCAATACAGCGGCCTTTAGAGGGAGCTCGTGAGAGAAAAAAAAACAGAACGTTGCTTAGCCCTGCTTTAACTCCTGTTGAGCTACCAGAAGTTCCCTTTTTCTTTACCAGGCGAAGGAGAAGGTCCCCACCACCTTCTTGCACATATTAGTGGCTTTTTCGACTGGCTTGTCCTTCATACTTCCCTCTATAAAAAAGAATCATTAACATTGTGTTAATCATTAATAATTTGATTGAATAGAACACTATTTATGTTGTACAAATCAATGTATAAATACATACATAAGCCTACATACATACACATTAAATAATCATAAAATGTATCATAGAAATACACATATACTTATTATTATTGTTATTCTGTAATATTAAAAAATCCTTCACATTTTGTGTGCACTTTAACATACCAACTGCAAGATGCCGGCAGTGTCCAAAGCATTGCATCCTGTTCCAGCATTTATCTGTAGTGGCTTTCACCATGTTGGCAGCATTGACTGTTGTTATGCAGACCATCCTCTCTTCTTTAAGGCCCCAACAAGCTAGCGCATCCTCCAGTCCTTGCCCAATGAGGTGTGGTGTGGTAATTGGGGAAATAGAGTGCCTGTAAACACTTGCTTTGAAGTATCCATTTTTCGACTATTTAGTCAGGCTTAAATATGGCTGGGATGTATGGCTAGTCTATATGTCTGTGGAAGCCACAAAATACCTCACGTTTTGCAATTATTTTTTAACTTCTGCCTGACATGTTTCATACAACTGAGGTAATGCAGTTTGGGAAAAGTATTTTCTTCCTGGTAATTTGTATCTGCTATCCAAAACATGCATTAACTTTCTAAATAAGACTTTTTCCACAGTGTTTATAGACATTATGTGCTTTGCAATGCAGTAGGCAACTGTATTGGTTATTGTTTTCACACGGGTTTAATGTTTATCGTATGACGTGATGGCTGTGAATGCTTCGGTTATTGACCGCTGCTGTTTTTTGAGTCGCAGTAGTGCTGCTTGTGCTAACTGCACATTTTGCACACATTGTGATACCATTTCAGGTGGCTGCAGAGGTTTGTGGTGTTGCTTGAAACTGAGCGGTGGCAGACTTTACAGATAGGCTTCACTTGTAAGTGCTCATTTTCAAAGTTGTCAAACCAATGCCAAACTGCAGACGTAGCCCGTCCAGTTCTGTCGACAATTGGTCCTCCTCCGGTATGCAGTTCTTTAGCCTACTCTTTATCCTCGCACAATCTCCAAAAATATTTCAAGGCGCACACGGCCTGTCACTCTCCCAGAGTGCAAAACTCCCCTCGTACATGCGGTTGTTCAGTCACCTGAAATGTGTCGATTAAATGTATTTGGCTTATCACTGAGATCGAGGCCACCTTAGATTGCGATATTTCGATCTTTGGCACAGCCCTATGGTTCATTAATCGTAATCATTAAAATGTTCAATTAATCGAGATTTTGATTTTAGGCCAAATCGCCTAGCCCTACTATGACCTCATCTATCATCTATCTCAGAATAAGGAGGTACGATGAGATATTCATTATTCTCAGATACTATATGAGATACTCATTATTCTGAGATGGGTATTATTATTATTATGAGACACTCTCTGACACTTTCTCAGAGTGTCTCAAAGTATCCTACTGTTCTGAGACAGAATGTCAATTTTTTTTTATCTCAATACTATTTCAGAATAAGACTAATCAGACAATTTTTGTTTTGTTTTTATTATGTGGCGCAAACGGGCTTCCATACTTTTGCTAGTAGTGAATAGACCATGTAATCAGCCTGTTTACGGAGAGCCCCGCCACTCTCTATTCACTCCATTCACCCTGACTTTAGCTGCAGTTCACAAAGGGAGCGATCGCAGGAGCGCAAAATCAATGGACTAATGGCTAAAATGGCTAAATTCCATGTTATATTTGCATATTGTCAACTAAGTCCAAATATTGTGGTTCCCGAGATATCAATAGGAGTTGTAAGTCAAATGTGGAATAATCTGGGCCATATCCTTTTCTTTGCCTATAGGTTGGGCAGTCGTGACCTAATCTCTGCTAGCAACTAGCTGGTTTAGTGTATGTGACGTCATCAGATTTGCAGATTTGAAAAAGTAGTATTTTTTCATAACCAAGCGAGTTATATGCAGCGGCCCCTGGTTCTCTTGACCATGAGCATTACGTTTGGGATTGCTAGAAACGTAATTTCGATTCCTCTTAAAGTCCTATATATGTAGAGAAATTGACAATAAGACGACATACAGCATACGCACCCTTTGTGTCGATTCTGTATTCTATGTTTATCACAGTATTGCACTTGTTTATGTAAAAAAATATACCCAGAGGTATGTAGGAATATGTAGGTGCAGCTCCATTGGCCCACATTCATTCTACATTCGCCCGCGAGCTCCCCCAGGGTGCAGTACCATAACGGAAGTGTCAGAGTGCTAGTTCTCCTCCTATTAAAAGTTATCTGATGTAATCTTCCAAGACCCTACACTACTAAATACAAGATGTATAACGTTAATTTAAGCAGAGTACTTTTGCTAATAGTTGAACTCAATGTAGCTCACTTGGTTTAACAAGTGTAGGAACCGGATCCACATTTGAGTTCACCTCGTGCTTATGGGTAATTATAACGCTATTAGCTGTTTAACACTAATCATGGATTTATTTACTTTCTCAGTTCTGCATCAAGATGATGGCTCGAGTATGTCGCCCCACCCCAAATCAGACAGTTGAGGTGACCTACTGAATGTTAGCCTACCTAGCTATAAGTGAGTATGCTCCATAAATGACGGAGTGTAAGCCGTGATCAACTAAATAGTAACCCATATAGGAGTTTGAGACATTTAAAATTACGGCAACACTCATCACTTGCTAGCTGTGTTAGTCTGGTGGATAAAAACAGCAGGTCCCCATCTTCCTTGTCCAAAAAAATAGCAAACTAGCATGCAAGCTAGCTGAGTAAGAAAAAAAACTCTACTTCTCTATCTACACTAACTGTAAAACTCTTCAAACTGTTTGGAACAAAGCACATCTCACAAAAGAAATATTCGCTTTGTCATTGCACTAGTAACATTGCTGTCATAACATTGCAGTAGATTTTATGTGTACATCCTCATATTTCACGTTACTGCTATTACGGCCCAAATGGGGGTACCCTCCCCCAGAGCTAGCTAAGCAGCACCAGCTTTGACGAGACCCCAACAAGCTAGCATGTCCGCAAAACCTTAGCTGGGTCACATTCTGCGAACGTACAGTTTACAAAGAAGGTACCTGGCAGAAGTTATTGCAGTAGTCGGTGGATGAGTTTTCCGAAATATCTTTCTGGCGAAGGTCAAATTCAAGTCGCTGTAGAGTTGCGTGCAAACTATCCATGACTATAAACGAATCTTCGACAGTATGCAATAGCTGTTCAGCCCAATCGGGCTCCGCTTCTACACCGCCGTCCGCCATCTTCACAGAAAGCTACAGCGCGTAGGCACTCACGGCGTCATATGGCTGAAAAAGCGTAGCGACCCCAGGTATGGACACAACTACTACCAATCCTTTCAGTGTGGTAATGACAGTTTTGACATTTTCATTTTTAACTGGATGGTGACAGCATGTGGTCTGTACAAGGAGTGTACATGCTGGCTTGTACATAGATGCAGAAACAGACCCTGGTCTATGCTAAAAAAGAAAGCGAGAGAGGGAGGGGGAGAACACAGACACAGAGAACAACAAAGATCCATGAGGATACAAATACAATGGATGGTTAATACTTGGACTATAATTTAAAGTAGGCTATGTTGAATTACCGTACCGTTGATCACTGTAACATAGAAGCCTATTGTTACTCTACGTAATATGCATAGGGCGCTGTTGTGTTTTGAGGTAGACTCACAGCATTAAATTTCAGTTTTTTAATTAACATTTCAAAGATGTAGAATAGGCAAGGTTTTGCGTCTGAAAAGTTAATAGTAATAAAAAATAACGTTGCCAATAACCATCAATTATTATTGTTTTTCAATGCTTTTCAATGCTTTCAATGCAATTGCGAGGGCAGCAGTGGCCTGAAAGATTTCCTAGATTATACATTTTCAAAGCATACTGAATTCAAACTTGTCATAAATGAACATCCCGATTTAACCTCTCCAACGCCATCTAGTAGGTACTTGCGGGATTGCAACTTCACCCGGAAGTGTTTGAATGCAATAGTAAACACGTGTGAATAGACAGGGCACCCAGGGTTGGTAAGTGATGGCTTTTCTTAACTATTTTACATTAAATGGTAAAGAACTATTACTTTACATTAAATGGTAAAGAACTATTACTATGTAAACTGTATATCAACTACTATTATAACGAATGTGTTAAATAACTCGCAAAATCGTTGCAAATTAACTATGCCTTTTTCGTGAAAACAACGTGGTGGATAGTTTAGGAAATTATTTCGTTTTCGTCTGTGATCAGTGGCCTGTACTACGAAACGGGGTTACTGGCTTATCAGGGTAACTTCGAGAGAAACTTGGATCACGTGTGGTTGCTAGTAAGTGGGTCTTCTCCACTGCTGGAGATATTGTCACTGCAACCTGATCTGTGCTTTCTGTGCAAAATGTGGATAAAATCATCTTTCTAGCAAAAAACTTTAAATAGTTTTGTCATATTCAGGCAGTTGCTGCTACGTGTTCAAAGTTTACATTTGTTAGGCTTACTTGTCTATTTATAATTTTTGTTATACGATTTTTAAAATTGTTAATTTATTTATTTAATTATTTATTTAATTAATTATTTAACAATATTTTAAAAAGCAAGCATTTTTTCCTGCCTTTTCTGTACCGAAAATGATGCAAACCAAGCACCTCAAGAAAGTGAACTGAACCGAAATTACATTTTAGTGTACCATTACACCCCCAGTAGCCATTTTTTTTGCAGCTTTTTTAGAAGCCATTGTTATAAAATTTTATGTAATTGACAATCTGGCAACTCTTATACATCCTTCCATATTAAAATCTCACCCACCGACAGATTTTAATATGGAAGGATGGATAAGAGTATTAAATGGGTCAGTGTGAATAATACAACCAACACTTTGCAAGTTTCAGAGGTAGGGACATAACAGCACAGTACAATTTTTGCTCCTGATTTCATTATTTCTGTCTCTCTGTCTTAGTAGTCTAAACATTGGCTGACCATGGGCAAGTCCAAACAGGTCGGAAAGCACAAAGGTGATAAGAAGAAAAATATATCCAAGACATGGAAGACCAAACGCAGAACTAAAGACCTTGACCAGATTCATGCAGACTTGAGACCTGATCAAGCAGCCAAGTTGCTTAAACAAGATGTAGATTATGATGTCACAGGCTGTGCACAACACTATTGTCTTCATTGTGCGTAAGTGCATCCTCTTCTTCCATTACAGTGTAAAGGAAACTTAGCCCTGTGTACATGTCTAGATATTTGTTATAAATGTATTTATAACATTGCATATGCATATGTGTGTTTTTCTATCCATCTGGGCATTTTGTTTACATATAAACAGATTTAGCCTCATCAAACAGTCTGTATATTAACATATCTAGTCAAAATATCCAAAGTAGGTCTCATTCACACCACAATCTGTGCATTCAGTTTGTGCTCTGTTTTGGTTTGTTTTTGTTTAGAAAGCAGATTAATAGACTAGACAGTACACACGGCACATGTCTATCACCACATGTCTAAAACCAAATAACACACACAGTATGCAGTGGTCTCCATAGACTTCAAATGAGATGGGCTGGTGTACACAGGAGACCAGTTCTGGTATGAAAACAGACATACTCGCATCTCAAACGAACAGAAATGGCTACAGACCACAAATGTGTTGATGCTGAAACATCTCTCCACTCCTTTTAAAATGACAAGCTAAAAAAAGCACAGGTTAAAGGCCCACTAAGCAACTTTTTTCATTTAATTAATCAGGTTTATACTGTTTAATTACTGTAATTAAACAGGTTTATACTGTTTATACAGTTTACTGTAGGGTGATAACATGAGTTATTACAAGACGAACGTACGGTTTAGAAAGCACCTACAGCGATAGGAACCGCATTTGCAATGTTCAGCAGCAGCGCCCCACCTACAATGCAATCCCAATGTAGACCTTCAGGTGGGGGTAATCACTATGCAATCAATCACTATGCATACGCATCGGGCAGAAATCAGGATGGCGATAGCTGTATACGAGATCCAGCTTGACGGAGCCAGCAAGAAACGGTGAAAGCCATGTCCGTGTAGACAAGGAAAAGATCTTGTGACAGTTAGGGGAATGTAACCAAAAGTTGCTTAGTACCTTTTAAAGAGGATAAGACTCAGCAAGCATCATAAAAAGGCTTGCTGAGATTTTAAAACACAACAATTCAGGATGTTGATCAAATAAGGTTTGAAATTCGGTTTTGTAGCAATATCTTCAAAAATAAATTGTAACTACATACAAGGCATGATTTGATTGCTTATTAAAGGTTTGTTTATATGATAATGTTTAATAACTTTAGCAATTCTCAATTCTGATCTTTTTTCATCCACAGTCGGTACTTTATTGATTTAAAATCAATGAAGGGGCACTTTCAAACTAAAGTCCACAAGAAAAGGTAAGTTGAATAGGAGGGGTACTCAAATATTAATTTCTATAATAGCTTACCAATCTTAGAGTTAACCTTCCTTTGCTTTTCTACAGACTGAAACAGTTGAGAGAAGAACCTTACACACAGGAAGAGGCAGAGAGAGCTGCTGGAATGGGCTCATACATAGCACCCAAGAGGGTGGAGGTGCACACTCAGGCTGTGGAAGAGGATATGGACTAATGTAGGTCTAATGGAAGCCACATTAATTAACTTCCTGGATTGAGTCCTGCATGGATTCTCTGATTTTTTTTGTATTTGATTTGTACAGGGAACTATGTGTGATAGTATTGATGATGCACACATGTAAATATGGTGACACAACAAATGTGTTTTGACTTGGAGCCAGCAAATAAAGTAAGATGTGGAATTACAGCTACTTGATTTCTTTTTCAGTTGAATGTATTAACAAATCCGATT
>JAGFZM010002745.1:0-22101 GCA_017657215.1 Limnothrissa miodon | reverse complement strand
TCTTTCAAACACTTTTGACAGTATTCTGGCCAGTGCAATAGGTCGGTCCAGGCAGCCAACCTTTCCAGTTTTTTCTTTGATGACTGGCACAAGCAGAATGGATAACATAGAATCTGGCAGTATGCCATGTATCATCAGTCCAGTCAAGTTGATGGCAAGGAGAAGAGAAAGCCGCTGACTGGCATGTTTCAGGTGTTCAGGTGTTACATAGAAATTACATATTAATTACAATTACCACCTTATTAGTGTGCAATAATTGAAAATGTTACTGTAACAGCAATGCATAGAAATAAAAAAAAAAAAGACTTTTTCAGTAAAAAGCCAATTATTGCCTGTACACGACACAGCACAAAACTAGACAGGGTTTGATAGTAGACCTCTTACTGTTAACATCACTAGTCACATCTTTAGTGATCAAACTCATTGAATTATTTGATTAATTGTTTATTAACCTTATTTCCTTGTTTTTATTTATACAGTACGTTCTAGAAACGTTTGCAATGCAGTTTCATAATGAGTACAGACCCTTCTGACATCCCTGAAAGGAAAATAACGTCTGAGCCAGTTTGGGGTACATTGTTTTTGTTGTAGTACCCACACTATTAGGTAAAGGAACACGTATCAAAGAGCATCTCCTGGTGACGACCCTTTTTCTCTCTCTCTCTCTCTCTCTCTCTCACGCACACACACACACACACACACACATAGGCCCCCTGAGGGCTTCATACATTTCTCCATTCAGGACAACTGGCTACCACTAACGAGGCATCCTCAGAGGCTAAGCCGGCCTTGGCTATTGTGATGAATTATGGTCCTGTGAGCATTCACAAAAAGGAGGGACACCACACTCCTAATGTCTGGAGAGTGTCCTGAGCCAGGTCACTTCGCTCATGGGATTTAAAAGCCTTCCCAGCATGCACCTGCCCTGTGATATGATTGGCTCAAAGCGCAGACAGGGAGACAGGGTCTCTGCCCTGCGACAGGGATGCCAAAATTGACATTCTGAGTAAAAGTGTCTATGTGTGTGTGTGTGCGTGCGTGCGTGTGTCTGTGTGTAAGCATGTGTGTAAGCATGTGTGCATCTATATGCATGCATGCATGCGTGTGCATGTTTGTCTGTGTGTGCAGGATGGTGAAAGAATAAGCTATGTTTTACCTTATATACCATGTTTATCTATGTGGTTTTTGTCACTTTGAGGCCTTTACACATTAGGCCAGTTTGATAAATTGGCCTTTATTCAAATCTCGGCATCAGATCACTGATTTCATCACGTCATACTCAACTACTCATGATCTAAGATGTGTGTGTGCGTGTGTGTGTGTGTGTGTGTAAAGGGGGGGTGCAGTTGTGTGTCTGTGTGTAAGGGAGGGGGGGTCTAGGCCTGGTACGTATGACAAATGTCTTCTAGTGTGTGTGGGTACAACGCTATTCGTATGTGTACATGTCAGTGTACCATGTGCTGCGTGTGAGTATGTGAGTGTGCACGTGTGTGTGCGTGTTTGTGCATGTGTGTGTGTGTGTGTGTGTTTGCGCGCATGTGTGTGTGTGTGTGTGTGTGTGTGCGCGCGCATGTCTGTGTGCCTACAATTCCTGAGGAAAGTGCCGTCCTACAGTATGCTAGAACTACTTCCTGCCCCGGCCGAGAAGCCCAAAGGCACCACTTCAATCTTTTATGTTTTCCTCTTTCTTCTTTGTTTCTCCAGCTTTGTCTGGCATTGAATGAGGCTGCTGCAGCCCAGGGCTCTTGGCCCTAATGGCTTCTCTGCTCTCTGTCAGCACAGACATTTGAGTTCAGCTGGATCGCTGTTTACTTCAAACCAGCGCAGACCTGGGGAGGGCACTGCCAGGTCCACCTTCCACAAACAAAAACAAGAGCTAAATCCATAATTCATATTAAAACATCTGAAACCTCAACTCTTTCAGTTTGCACAGTGCATTCGGACTCCATTACAAATAACTATACATCAATGTCTGTGAGTAAATACAAAAGATTGAAATCCTTTTTGCAGCTCCTTGTCTGAGCACTTACGACCAAATGCTTCAGCAATAAAACAGAAAATGCGGTTGAAAACTAGCACCACATGGGTGTCAGAATCATTTTGAGTGGTGTGTACAAGGAGAGCATCTTCATTAATCTACTTTGACATGGGGTGCCAGGAAACAGCACAACAGTACGTGCATCTTCATTGATCAGCCGTAATCAAAGTTATTGATCCTATAGTCCAGCAGCTGATTAGTTTCAGAAGACTCCTGAACTGCACCAATCCCATGTCTGCTTTCTTGAGAGAAAAAAGCACAAAAACATGTTTGCAAAAACGAAGTCACCTTAACCACTAGGTGACATAACAGTGGACCAACGGCAACAAGTGAGACATTTCTTCCAACTTTTCCACTGCATAGTTTTGCTGCACACAAGAGCAAAAAGGACCAAAAACAAAATGCTCCTCAATGAGAGAGAGAGAGAGAGAGAGAGAGAGAGAGAGAGAGAGAAATTGAATGACTTGGGTGAACCAACACAAACAGTCTCCATAGCTCTTAGGAAGCTCTGAACATATTTCAGTAACGTTAGACCTTATAATGCCAACACAGACAAATGTTCAGCTATGAAAGTACAGTAGGCCTACGTCTGTCAGTTTGTAACATGTCACAGTTCTTCGATCCTGACAGGCTATTGTTAATCAAAAAGGGTACAACTCTGTTCATGCCCAAAAAGCGCACATTTTGGTTTTGACACCTTGTTTACAGTCAATAATCAAAGCCACGCCACTTTTTGGGAATTTATAAGGAATTTCTGTTTTACAGCTTTTCCAAAACAGCATATCAATCAATTGAACCACCATTAAAACGAACACGTGCACGGAAGTACTATTTCCCACCAGAAGTCCATATGGCTTAATTCACACTAAAACAAGCTAAAGAGAAATGTTGGGATAAAACAAAACACGTAGGCTAATGTGAGCTCACAAATTAGACTAATACGGTTAAAACACTAGCTTGGTAAGTGCAAACGGTTGCATGCTTGGCCAAAAGGATCTTGATGTAAATTACAAAAATTTATTGATCTGCTATTTCACAAGAAAATATTGCAAATAATACTTTAAATTTCTGTAAGCCGAGATCAAAAGAAGCCAAACGCTAACCTAGACAGACAGATTAGACAGTATAGGCTACTGTGTTTGGTTGACCGTTACTTTGGTGTCCTGTTAATAGCCTATTAATCGTTTGCCATGCATTTGCAAGCGTAAGCGAAGACAGCGACAGTAAAGTTTCATAAGTCGATGATGCTAAGCAAAAACCAGAAGGCATCCTTCAAAACTGCTAAGACGCTATTCTCACGCTTGAGTTTCTATGCAAATAACTTCTTCAGCGACACAGCATTTATTTGAAAATTGGCTTACCTTTACCCAGAAATATCCTCAGAAAAACAAGATGCAGCCCACACTGATATTTTTCTTGTTTCACGTCCTGAACTCACTTATTTAATGCCATCGGGCTCTGTGTTTGGAGTCTAGTTCATTCATGCGCATCCAAGGGCGCCTCTCCACGTCTCCATCGAGCGCGTGAGGTGCTGGTACTTAAAACCCTTTGACGTAGGCTAATACGCAAAGGTATCCTTTGAATGTCCACGTTTATAGTAGAATAAGATTGAAACAACTAAAATAAATAACTTATTATATGTCAAATGTTTACAAAAGTATCTGATTTCACAGCATCTCTGCAGACTGAGTGATATTGCAATATATTTTTAATATCTTTAACAATTTTGATAGATTCCGATGTGATATTAAACAACGGATGTGCCAATTTTGTACTTTGTTTATTCGCTTTTATGCTTTTAGCATTCAACCACACATCAACACACATGAAGAACCCATCTCAGTCAGGTGCTATGGAGGTAGATCAGTGCTGCCTTTTTAGAGCACCTACCTCAAACTGCCTACTAGCGGTGAAATTGTGATTTGCTGGGTCACTGGTGATATGGTGATTTGCTGATCACTACTCAGCATGAGGACAGGAAACAGGCCTGGATCATCTACACAAACAAATGCAAAACTTCTTGTTGATTAAACCTTCACTATGTGGGTGAATTAAAAGTAAAAATATTTGTTTTCAGCAAGTCATCCTACATTTACATTTATGCATTTAGCAGACGCTTTTATCCTAAACGACTTACAAAAAGAGGATAACAAGCTACGTAGAAGAAACCTTAAAGAGCACAGTGCTAGGGAATAGTGCATCAGTTCATTTAAGCGTTAGGACAGGAGTTGTGCATCAGTGCGGTTAAGTGCTAGGATAGAAGACTGATGTATGCACTGCATTGTTTCAGATGTATAAAAAAGTAAATATGTCTGTCCATGTTGCATGTTACACTCATTACTTTTATTTGTTATACAGCAGATTGTTTAATATAACACCCCCACCCAACCAACACACACACACAAACAAACACGACCATGCACCATCACCACTACCTCCACCACACACACACACACACACACACACACACACACACACACAAGAATGTTTAAAACATCATGGGAGCAGGGTGGTTATGCAAAGGAGTATTAAAGATGTGCATACCGGAGAACACCCATTATTCTTTTTTTTATTTGTCAGTGACGTTTTGAGCCAATAAGGCCCTTCCTCAGACTAGCCTTTATCAAAACTTGGTTGTGTTACATGTAAGCTAGCCATTGAATTTTAACCCAAAAAAATTTGCAGTGATAAAAATAAAAAGTATGCTCAGAAAGGAACAGACATTCTGTATAGTAGCCTAACTATAGTTCACACAAGCTTCAGATCACAGAAAGGGTGGGGATGGGTCTATTAGATATCATGTATGCCCTCTAACAGAACCACAGTTTACAGTTCCTATGTCATTCGTTTAGCATTAGCTGCAACATCAGAATCATACCACAAGAGGGTGCAAAAATACAGCTAAAAACGTTTTTTCCTATAAATAACTATGATGCACATCTAGAGTGTAAAATGTGATGTTTCATTCTGCTCAGGAAAAACATTCATTGGTGATACATAGATCCATTCCATGACTGGGCTAAGAAGCTACCGCCTTATTTAATATACGATTATCACCACCACCTTCCCAAACTGTCTCTGTCAGAGAACACAAGAAGCATTCCCATATCAATCTGAAAATGTTCAGTCCCACCCACCAGCAGTTTGTTTTCTTAGGCCTTTTTTTCAGTGTGGAATAAAATATGCTAAACATAAACAGCTTAATGAATGAACAAATAAACCCAATTGCATTTACAGACTAACTATATGTGTTTGTGATCATTATTGTTATAATGTTTTGATAAGCAAGCACTTTAGGCCATGTTTGCTTTCATCAAAGTCATTTTAACACATAAAGACTAAATTTGCAGGTCAATAGGCTATTTGTACACCCGTCATACAGATTTTCATAGGCTACAGATTTTGGCCTATGTGAATAATTATCAAGTCATTAGGTGTATTTGTTTTGATGTTTTTTAAAGAGGCACTCAGTCAGTTTTTTAACCCAGCATTAAACGCCACAAACCTGTAGGGGGAGCTCCGTACAGTTAGCTGTATTGCTGTAGTGTACACTCCCTCAGAAGAAGAGGGATGCTGGGCGACTAGACAGGCTGGTAAGGAAAGCTGGCTCTGTTGTGGGAGCTGAACTGGAGTACACCACTTCAGTATCAGACAAAAGGACACTGAAAAAGCTACACAACATCCTGGACAATGACTGTCATCCACTCCACAGCACTATCATACAGCAGAAGAGCTTGATCAGCTGGAGACTACGCTCCCTGACATGCACAACAGATAGACTTAGGAAGTCATTTGTACCCAGGGCCATACAACTCTACAATGCTTCACTGAAAGGAAAAGGAGAGTTGGACTTCTCTGCATAGTCTATCTGCACCTGAACCCTCCTATTCACTTACAGGACTTTTCTACAATACTGTGTATTGTTCACACTGCCTAGGGGCCCTACTGGCTACATTAGCCCATATGCCCATATGCACAATCCCTCCTTTTACTGTAACTACATACTTGACCACTAACAGTAACTGTAACCTGATACTTGACCTGCATACTTGACTGATGCATGAACCTGTTTATGACTCTGTTAGACTTATCCCTGCACTGACATTGAAATTTTATATTATTAGGCTATTTTTATTTTCTATTTTTATCTTATTGTCCATATTCTTTATTGGAACTGTTGAAGTGCTATGCTTATTTTTTCTGTTGTCCTCTTTCATATATGCACATATTTATTGCTAGTCAATAGACTTTTAACCTGCTGCACTACTGGACTCATTTGCACTGTTGCACTACTGGCTCATTTGCACTACCTTAACACACACCCCATACTGTACCACAGTACACTCATGCACATCTCTACCCATAGTTTTTGCATTCTATTCTTATTTTTAGTAATGTTGATCTAGTCATGTTGTTTTGTTGATCTGCTTCTTATCATCCTGTGTACGCTGTAGTATATGTTGTGTGTGATTTTTCTAAGCTGCTGGGATCTTGAATTTCCCCTTGGGGATCAATAAAGTATCTATCTATCTATCTATCTATCTAGAAGTTGCAAGTTCCGTATTCACTATACAGGGCTGTACAGCGGTGCGCTCAATCGCCGTTTGCAACACAACAGACCAGTCTAACAGAAAAAAACTATTTCTAAGCGATTTTATGACCTCAAAAATGGTTGCATTAACTTACTGAGTGCCTCTTTAATTAGTTTAAAGCTTGGGGAGTGCCCCAAGAAGAAGGGATGGTACTAGATAGGACACAATAAACATGATATTTCTTAATGTCTTTCTTTAGCTAGCCTACCTTACTGAAGAAACTGGAAACGTTTATGGTTTGAAGTTTATGCCACTTTGCTGGGGTAAAAATGAAAAAAGAAAAAAAAGCAGCGATAAGCAACCACAGGCCGCGTTTGTACTCGGATAGTTTATTAATTTTGTCAATGTTTCAGGTGAACATATTTTAGGGTAACTCAACAACACGTTCACATGTTTCCGGGTGCAGGAAGATGGCGGTGACTTTGAGGAATGGGTGTAGTGAATTTCTCCGAACGTGTTGGAGGTTACACGGGCACAATTTGGAGCTCCCTTTGGACAAACCTTTAGGTTGGTTTACACGAACCTTTTCTATTTGAGCTTCGAGATTATAGGGAGAGGACAATGATTGCATATCGAGCATATTAGTGACAAGCACACAGTTAGCTTGATAGCTAACGTTAACCTGTCGCTAATCCTTCTCGTTTTGGTAATAATGCCTTTTGAAATCTGACGCTTGAGAGAATATGTATCTTTATCCAGTGTGCACACTGTTGAGTCCACATTTAATTTATGTGACTTATTTTTGTCTACTTTTCAACATTGTTTCTAATATCCCCGTTGTTGTTAACGCATCATCATTCTTTTTTTCGATTAGTTGAATGTAAGTTAGCGTTATCAGTGTCCACTGCATAGCTTTAGATTTGTTTTGAAATGTGAGTTCGCACACATATTATTGCATCTGGTATACCCTGTCACACAATGGTAGCCTATACCAACGTAGTAGGACCTAACTCAGAAACTGGCCTCTGAATATCCTACTGATAATAAGTATCTATTTATGTATACCATAGGTTGTGCGTTATGACCGATATCACGATTATGCATGTAGCCGAACAGGTAACTAACGTTACTAATGGAGATGAGTGGGGATTTGATGTCTAGACTATGATGGCCTTATCTAGAGCTGCAGTAGGTCCCTATGACGGTCACCAAGAACGGTGCATTATGTTCCTATTAAACGCTAGATGGGGCTGCCATTGTGGCTATAGACTGATACTGATTTCTTTATACAAGTTAATTCTGACTCAAGGTGCTGATGCAATTTGTTTTTCAACTTGGTTCAATGTAAATTCACCAAAATACGAGTAGACTAGTGTTTCAAGATCTTGGGATCTTCTCCTGTTTGCACCTGTCATGAATGTTTGTGATGGTAATATTTATTTTATTGTGATGGTAATATTATTTGTGGAATATTAACTGAGAATAGGAAGTGTATTGACAGAATAAGTAATATGATGAGAAGCTATCAATTGAAATGACTTAGCTGTAATATGCATTAGTGTGGCCTTTCCTTTTCAAATGAATATCCACAACATCGCCCTGGGTGATTTGGCATAGACTATCCCAGCTGACTAGATGTTTATATACCAAGTTTAACATTGGTTGAAATGAGTTTAAACATTTTCCTACCAGTACATTTTGTGTGTGAAATGACTTTGCTTAATCGAGTTTGTTTTCTGTTTTTGTTTCATCAGGGTGTTTGTTTCCTGCCTTTGTACGTCAGCAGAGCTCTCAGATCCTGAAATACCCCCCTAAGTAAATGCACTTCCATCTCACAACACATGTATACATATAAATTTGTGTCATTTCATTGTCCGCACTTTGGTCAAAATTTTACATCAAACATGACTGATTATATGTTACAAGGGTGCACTTTAAAGTAATATGTGAGAGCCACCCTGATGATCTTATAAACTACTGATATTCTGGATGGACCAGGTTAAGTGTTGTTTGCCCTGTTGTGTTGCACACAGTTATGTCCCTGAGACTTCATTATCCAGACCGCCGTGGCCAGAGATGAAACCAGTAGACCCTACAGAAGAGGCAAAGCAGCATCAAGGTCAGAATGAAAGATTCTAGAGTCACCGTAGCGCTCTAGAATCTTTGGTCAGAATGGGGATTTTAGCAAGGTCAACCAGTGGACACTATTCTAAAAAGGATTTAGGAAACAGAAAAAAATCAAAAAAGGATTTAACAAAAACGAAAAAAAAAAAAAGAAATAACCTGGGAGTGCACATTATGCTTAGGGGAATAAACCTGTATAACATCTTTGTTGTAATAATAAGTTAAGTCTCTTTTATTGTCAATTCTCTACATATACTGGACATACAAAGGAATCGAAATTACATTTCTAGCTATCCCACAGTGATGTGCACTGTCAGGAGAGCCAGAGGCCGCTGCCGTCTGCTGTGGCATTCACCCAATCACACACCAGCAAGGGATTCAGTGTCTTGCTCAAGGACACTTTGATGGGGTCAGGTAGAGTGGGGCTCGAACCTGCAACCTTGCAGTCACCGAACAGCTCCTATACCACCTGCGCCACCACCGCCCCATAATAATAATAATAATAGTAAATAATAATAATAGTAAATAATACTGTCTCTGTGTGTGTGTATGGAAATTATATTTTTCGAAATAAATTAAGTCATTCTTTGTTTTGGCTGTCATTCATTGCTTGCACGTAGGTGTTGACATAACCGTAAACCTAACTCCCATGCCCCTCCTTTCTCCAACAGCTGTGGTGCAGAAAGTGAACTCACTCATAGAAAAAGGGGACTACGGGAGGTTGTTTGCTGTCGTTCATTTTGCAAGCAGACAATGGAAAGTGACAAACGAGGACTTGATCCTCATTGAAAATCCCATAGAAGCGGAGTGTGGGGACAGGATTCGAATGGAGAAGGTTTGTGTCACGGCAATCACTCTTTGTTTTCTTTGAGCTCCACTGGCTCTGTGCTGAGAACTGCTGTCATTCATTCACTTTTGTGAAGAGGAGGTGCACCAGGAAGAGTAAATAAACAGCGTTAATTCTGAATTGAAAGTGTTCCATGAATAGAGTGTGATGGAATGTTCAGGATTGTGAGGACCGTGTAGGAAATCAGCGGCGCATGAAATCCCTTTCTCTGTTGGCACTCGCTGATCACTAAGATTCACACATGAGATTACATAATGGATTTAAATGTGTGCTGTCAACCTTGTGACAAGAGGAGTTGTGAGTTTGAGATGAACATAACTGGCTATTGTTGCTTATTATGTGTGTGTCCTGAGAATTATATGCTTTTCTTTGTCTTAGGTGCTGCTGCTTGGTAGTGAAAACTTCACTCTGATTGGCCGTCCGCTACTAGGGTAAGCACAGAAGTTTGTGTAACGCCAATGAAGTCAGGTTTCCCAGGTAATCAGAATTAGAATTAGAATTCCAGGAACTGTTCTTTACTGTTAGTTCTGCAGTTGTTTAGTCCCAGTTACAGAATTGACAAAATAGGCAAGGCAAGACAAGTTCATTGATATATAGCACATTTTGTACACGGAGGAGGCAGTTCAATATGCTTTACAAAGGTAAAGAGCAGAGACAAATTATTATGAGAACAAAAGACAAAATAAAACATAAAAAAACGAATAGAAATAAAGCCATGTTTAATATTAAATATAGATTCATGAAACTACGCGGAATTTAGTTCCTTGGGTTGTAGATGGGTTCTGCCGTCATTGTTTTCAATAGCAAGACCCAACTTAACCCAACTATGGAGATTCCAGATGTAGTCACCATTTTGGAATATAGCAAACAGTATTTTATTTTAAATGCAAGAGGTGTTGTATTTTCTCAATTAGTTTAGGTGAGCTTACCTTATGAAAATACATTCAGCAATGTATACGCCATGGTCCATAGCACCTCTTATACTTGAACATTATAGACCTAAAGCCCTAGCCTGGGCCCGCCCATACTTCATGTAGCGCTATATTCGATTTTGGAGCAAGCAAGTCAGTCTGGCCAGCCTGCCGTTTTAGACCATTTCTGTTCCCAAAAAAGTGGGCACCCACGAGAAACGAGCTTACGCATAAGTCATCGGAATGAGTGGTCTGATTGGTCATAGATTCGTCCAATAGTATACAGAGGCTTCTGATGGACGCAGGTTAAGCCCGCTTCCCAGAAGGCGGGTAGTACGGTAGGTTGGCCAGACGAAGCTCCTATGAGCTTATAGTCGTGGAAGCCAGGCTACTAAAGCCCTACTTTATTTCATTCACCAAACTCTTAAAACCCCACTTTGAATCTCTGGAGTACATTAGCCCACATCACTAGTTCCTCAGTTCTTACTATTACTAATACCACTGTTGCGTGTGCATATGCTGATTTGGCACTGAAGATCAAATAAAATGTAGCAAAAATGCTAGTCAAATAAAGGCAACACAGACATTACACTATGCAATACACATGGCATAGATTTTTGTTATGATTGATTGTGTGTGTGTTTGTTAAACATGAGTCACATGTTAACTTGTACATTTTCTATCCCATGTAATAACTTTCCCATCGTGCGATTGACAATAAAATTCACTGGCATTAAATACTGCATTTGTCAGCACAGTACGCAGTGTTGTTTCACTCTTTTCGTGTAGACCAGTGAGCAAGATCTTTCTGAGCATATAAGAACATCTCACATGCTTCTTGGGTGAAATGAAGAGCCCAGTGTTGATTTGGGAGTGTTTACCTTGACAGTGAGTTCTTGGAAGAGACGGGTCTCAGGAAATAAAACCCCTTTCAGAGCTCTGTTAACACTGTCTGTCTATCTGTCTTTTCACACCCAGGCGAGATGTGGTGAGGGTGGAGGCAACAGTCATAGAGAAGACGGAGTCTTGGCCCATGGTTCACATGAGGTTTTGGAAAAGACACAGATACCAGAGGAAGAGAAGTATGTTTTCTCTCAGTGTGTCATCATTACATTGTAATTCAATTTGCACACAATTTAACCTGTGTATGGTGAAGTCTTAGTGGGCTTAATGAATGGTCTGAATTCCTGCACGCTGAAAGGCCAATTAGAGGCTAAATTTGGTTCGTTATTGTTTATTTGAAGTAAACAGGAACATACCATTCGCCTAGAAAACGGAAATCCCACCTCTAGTTCCCCACACCCCGTTAACATGGAAGGTTTTCACTTTCTTTAGGAAAGCCTCAAACAGCTATGCGTGTTTAAAAAGTTGTGAAATTCAGGTTTAGACTTTAGGTTTTAAAAAAGTGTTTTGTCATTTGTCATGTTTGTAGACTAACTAGTGTGTTTGTTTTTCCTCCCAATCTTTTTTTTAGTCATCATCCAGCCTCAGACTGTTCTTCGGATAAATACCATTGAAGTAGTGCCAAGATTGAGTTGATTTTGTTCTGTAAATAAATGAACGTGTTTCTGTAATCATATCCTTTGATTTATGGCTGACGATTTCTCTGTGTAATTAAAATTTGCAAAAACATTTATCCTTGCACTCTGTGGGTTTATTTTCTTCTCATTCCTTGTTTCCACGGCTGCAATTGGAGAGTGAGAGCTAGTGGGTATTCCAAGAGGTTTTATTGCTTTATATTTGTATTTTTGTTTCAAGAAGTCAGATAATGATATAGTCATGTTTCATGTTGCTAAGACAGAGGTCACTGTCTACATTTTTTTAACCACGTTTTTAATCACATGTTGGGTAGGCTAGTCTACAGTGATGGATATAGCATAATAAAGACTGGTAGATTACACTGAATAAGTCTGAGAATGGCCTTTATAGACATTAAGTCAGAAAGATAAGTCTGTACAGGTGACATGCCTCACATAATCGGATGGCATGAATGTGCTTAGAGAGAATAATGCAGTTAGCACAAACTGTTCAGAAGAGTGTGAAAGGGCAATTAATTTCGGACTGAATGTTGTGGTCTAACAATACTTTTGGCCGGCTCAAACGGCAATGTGATCAGCGGTTCTATTATAACGCAGCAAATTCTTCTAACGTTTTTATTCAGCCTCTATTGCCTATTTTATGCATTTTGCTTACGATTTTGTCTGGGTGGGGAAAGAGGGGGAGGGGGGAGGAAGCAAAGAGGTGGGACGTCACTGCTTGTTAGTCGTCTATTTCAGCGCGTGTGCGCACTAAACATCTGCTTCAGGAACTGTTCTGTGCATAGAGCTCTGAATGGTTTGGTAGGCTGTTTGTTCGGTTGTATATCTTGTGTGAGAATTTATTTCTCTTTGCACAGCCTGGATATTTCCAGGATGATACCTTTCGTACAATCTGTAGAGAAGCCATAACAAAAACAAAATCTATATCACCATGAGCACTAACCGAGGGCTGCCAAGAACTTTGAGAAGAAGTGGAAGTTTACCTGCATCCCGCACTGTAAGAATTGTGATTTTGGGTCAAGCTGCTGTTGGAAAAACGGGTGAGCATCAGCAATTCAACGTCTCTGTCGCCTTGTCACTATTTCCCATCTACTTATGTTAATTCTATTGAAAGCGACGGGTCTGGATATCTTACGTATATCAAAGTTGTGACTGGATTTTTTTACTTAGGCTACATTTATTTTAAATGCATGCATGCCTTGTATCTTTACATGAGGGATGAAAGGCACCTCAGCACTGCAGGATTTTCCAGCAGTCTTATTGATTCTGCTCTTAAATTATTCAAACATTTTCCTCCAGCCATGGCAGTGCGATTTATCACCAGGAGATTCATCGGCGAATACGACCCTACTCTAGGTAGGTGCACTAGAAAGTGGAAAGACCGATAACTCCCTTGCTGTTGGTTAAGTTTTGATAAATCATAGCTACGCTTACCCCTAAGACGATAAGTGATACGGTTGTTATGATCCACCTAATAAGGTAAAGACGATGCCGTGTTCTCACATAATCAGGAAATCAGGTGAATGTGAGATTTTTGATGGATTGCTTCCATGTCAAACAGAGACCATCTACAGACACGAGGTGGCCATAAATGGAGATGTGGTACACTTCGAGGTACTGGATACAGCGGGACAGGTGAGAATGCAATTTCCATCTAAATTAATACGGAAAAAGACCAAAAACAAACAAAGAGCCCTCTAATTTGGTGAAATTTAATGGCAAAGAGGTCTAACATTCCAGTTATGATTAGGCCCCAGCCACTTATTGTCTCCTTTGCCCTCTTGACTGAAGTCATCAGATGATTACTAGCTGGTGAGCAGGGGGAAGGGCTGTTTTGTGGATCACAGCAGGTAACATTGGCCTAATAAGCACTCATACAATGTCCATAATGTCTTTTTTTAATGAAAACATTAGACTCAGGTATGCTCTGAGACATAAGGCAGTGAAAACAGTTTAAAGGGGTTCCAACCTTACAAGAAATATAATAATAATGATAGTAATAATAATAACAATAATAATAATAGGCCTAATGCATATTTTTGTACTAATTGATTGATTTATTTAAGTATTTGCTTTTCTTCATAAAGTGATTATAAAAGTTACATTCTGAAAACAAATGTCTGCTCTCATTTGCACAAAATAAAACCTTTTGTTTTAAACTAGTTTATCCAGTATATGTAGTATTTTAGTCTTCATCCGATATATAGTTCCAATAGTGTTCCTTGGCAATGCAACATCTCACTGTAAAGTCCCCTTGTTTTTACAATGCTAGATGCTACAATCCCCCCCCCCCCCTTTTTTTTTTTTTTTACAGTGCTAGTGCAACTTGGCAACACACACACACACACCAAAAAAAAAAAAACACAATTTGAATTTTGACCTAAAGGTGCATGTCATATGAAACACAGTGGGCAACTATGAGTGCCTTCTTGTCATAGCACATGCTTGGCTAATAGCATAAAAGTAATAGTGTTAATGAGTTTGCTGATCTGACGCCCGCTCAGCAGGAACCCAGAGGGAGCCCTGCAGTGCCTCCTCTCTGCTGAGAGCCTTAGTTGGCAGGCTGGCCAGTGACTGTGGAGGAAGGGAAATCTGACAGCTGAAGTGAATGTTCCCACACAGTGCAGTATCACTATGGGAGGCCTTGCACCTGCACATGTGAGATGATCTCGGGGAAGGAGATGAAGGTTCAGAGCATAGGTTTAGTACTGCTAAAAGGTTGAGAGCATAGGGTTAACACTGCTAAAAGGTTGAGAGAAAAGGTTTAGCACTGCTAAGAGGTTGAGAGGAAAGGTTGTACTGTTAAAAGGTTGAGGGTTTAGTACTGTTAAAAGATTGAGAGGAAAGGTTTAGCACTGCTAAAAGATTGAGAGCATAGGTTTAACACTGCTAAAAGGTTGAGAGCATAGGTTTAACACTGCTAGAGATGAGGCCCACTGCCCTAAGCCAGGCAGCTGTCAAAGATGGAGACTTTGTCCATTGCTCACACCTTGCTTACTATTCCATTAACCAGTTTAAATGTTAGAATATGATGTGGTGTTTGAACTTGCTTTCCAGGAAAGTTTGTTCCAAAGTGGCATAAAATGATGGGATATCTAAAGGCTCTCAGTCGGACAGGGTATTCTGTATTACTTAGCCATTTTAAAAGACTGTATTCTTTGTTTATACTTTATTCAAACGCTAAAGAATGTATCACTAGGAGATGCTAGCCCTTAGTACCACCTCGGGGCCTGTGCGAGGCAGGAGAGGAACTGGCGGATTACGCATGTTTGTTCATGCTTGAGGACCTCGGTCTACTGCAGACCCAGGTTTTCTGCTTTTCAACCCCAGCTTGATAATTAAAACAAAAACGAGTTACGTAATTTCACTGGGAACTGATCTAACTCATCTTGGCATTGAAATCTAGTAATTACAAGAACAAGCTGAATAAAAAAAAAATCAGAAACTGTGTCTAATCTTGCCAGCAGACTGATGCTAATGGCTTCTTCTAAATCAGTGATAATTAATCTAATGACAAAATCCCATTAACGCCAGCCCAAGTGCCAAGACACCCCCCATTCTTCTCAAGTGACACCCATTTGAAGTGGATCATAATTCATTCAGAACCCTTAACCCGCGTTTCAGGCGCCGATGCTCCGAACACAACATCCCTTCTCTCTGTATGTCTTCTCTTCCATCCGTCTCTCCCCCCACGTTAAAGCACGCAATTAAAATGATTGTTTATGTCAAAGCAGCATACTCCAGCTAGTGTTTCATTCTCCCCCAGGTCACCAAGTCTTTGATGTGTACTCAGGGGCCCCAAGTGCTGTAGAATAAGGGTAGGGTGAGGGTACTTACCGTCTTCGTGGACTGGTTTTGTTGTGACCTTACTCGGAGAGCATGGCCCGTTGTAAAAAAAGGGCCTGTGCACAGCAGATGTGTGTCGGATCTTGTTAGGGTTATTATCTTTCACGCTGAATGAGAATCAGGCCCAGGCATCACGCGGGATGTATGCGCCACCTCACCTGAGCTCCATGCCAGTTGCAAATCTTCAGTGTGAAGACACACTTCACTACACACACACACACACACACACACACAGCCTTCCATGTACACACAGAGCCTTTCTCTCTCTTTTACTCACGCTCCTGCTCATTCACACACACACACACACACACATTTCACACAAACACTTATAGTCTGTCACGTAAATGTACGCATACCTTTCTCTGTGCAGTCAGCCGTGCAATAGCACACACTTGGGGGTGAGGAGGGCAAGGGTTGCAGAGAACAATGAACAATTGTCTTAGAGTGAGAAATAATAATAGCATTATTTCCACATATATGCAAGATATATTAATTTCCTTTCTTCAGATGTTTAGAAGGGTAGGGGAACAGATGACCAGTGGGATAATATATCTCCAGTTTTTATTTATTTATTCACCAAGCAAATACATCAAACTCATACTGTCTCTAGTGGTACAGTGTCACATACTGTATCTGGTGGGAATGACTGTTTTATATCTAGCCTACATAATGCTACTTCAGCTGTAGAAGTGGGCATACAATACACATTATAATGGGCATAATAAGCCCTGTGTGTGTGTGTGTGTGTGTGTTAAACTGTCTCTCTGATCATGCATGGACACTCAGAGTTGTCCATATACTGATTAGACTATGACAACCTGCCTGTCTAATTTGCCCTGCCATAGTCTAAATATGGAACAAGAAAAAAATGATATTTCAGTCAGTCTCCTTTGTTTGTGTTATTTTAATTATTTTTCTTCTGTTGATTTGGATTTGTTATGGTGTAGAAATAGTGTAATTTGTAGCCTGACAAACCAGATCTAAAAACTATGAAAAATATAAAAAATGAATTAATAATGTCCATGATCATGTCTGGCATCTTCATTATGGTCGTGCATTACTTCATCACTGTGGCATGCATGGAGGCAATCCAATCCAAACCCAATGTAACAGAGTTTAAAATGTATGATGTTGTTTCAGTGAATCTCATCTATATTGAGCAGCCTAGTTATGTTTTGGAGATTTGGAGCCTCCTTTTGAGTTGGGATGTACTGCAGGTCTGTGGGGTTGTCCCTGAGGACTTGCCATACCCGATTAGATAAAAGACTGCATTCCATTGGACGCTGTTTACAGTACACCGAAGCCTGAAAACTTGTGTTTTGTTTTATTTTCAGAAGAATAACAAATGTTCCATTGGACCACCTTGTGTCCCCTAACTGCCTGACCTCCGTTACACCAAGCACTGCTGAGGTGTAATGGAAGCTGTGGTTCCTATGGTAGAGGCTTTCAGTTTGTCGCCATTGTTATGGGCTCATGAATCTCATCTTCTTCTTGACAATACAATGTAGATACCCTATAGACAAGGGCGTAACTTTGTGCTGAATAAATTAATAAATTATAAATAAATAAATAAATAAACAAACAAACAAATACATAGTTAATGTATTAACTGAAATTATGTGATCATATGGGGGAGGGGGGGGGGTATATTGGCTGGATCTCATTATTCATGATCCCCCCATAGATACTGTACCCTATAGAATCTGTGATTGGATTCTGTCTGCCCTTGAATTCACGATTTTCAGAATCCATCTTTCGCTTTTTGCCATGTTCTGAGCGCGCCATGATTTTTGTTTGCTAAAGAACAAAAATCATGTTTGCAAATCGCTGTTTGAGGGAAAACCTGGACGTCGCAGCTACAGTTGTCATAGTGATAATATACAAATTGATGGGTGCGTACGTAAATTCAATCTGCAACTCTGAAGATGGGATAACTCTCTGTAGTTCGAAAAAGATGAGCGATTAATTTTTTTCTGTGAATTAAATTAACCGTTTCTGACGGCTCAAAACGGACATAAACCATAAACATAAAGAGCATAGAGATAGATTTTTTTCTCGGTCCGGATGCCATTGCGCATGGGTCCGGATCCGGCCCGGGGTCCGCCAGTTCGTTACCCCTGCCCTAGGGTGTTACTGTGCCAACGGCAAAGGCCGTACCATTAAAATATTACTGGATGACACAGCTTTTTAAAAGAAATATCATGTAGCCTGTTGTTTAGTGATGGACCATTTGGTCAGAGGTGAATAATAATCATATATTAGTAATATACATTAATTATATATAATATTAATATAATAATTACTGCAATTAATATATAATATTAATATAATAATTACTGCAATTCATTTCTGCCTTGACATCTACCTTCCATACCTAAATTAGGCATAAAAAGACATTTAATTGAATAAAAATAGCTTAACATTTTTTCTAGTAGGATTTGTATCAGAGGATTCAGGAAAGGTTCATGGTAGAGGCCTGCACTCCCACGGGTGTACCGCGAGACCCGCGGGACCCAACGCAAAACAGTGCAATGCGGGAATAAATTTGAAAGCTCATCGCGGGCGCGGGCAGGAGCGGGACTGCACTATGCGGGAGCGGGCGGTAGGATGATAAACTGCAGTCCCGCAAACACAATATGTGTGTAAAATAAAATATACAAATGATTAATGTAGTGCCTATAGCATACATAATTTGTGCTGAATATTTTATTTACTGTTACTAAAATCATTAAAACTTGCAGATGTAGCCTACCCAGATAGCAAACAGGCGTCAAATTGACATTGGTTGTTGGTTGGAAAGGTAGGTATCCATCAGACGACCGAAATTCAATGTTGAATCAACGTGATGGACGGTCGTAGTGGTACACCCACGGGAGTGCAGAGCTCTGCGATAAACTTCAAAAAGTTAAGCCAATTAAGAGGCCTTTCAGTGAGATAGAAATTAAGCCAACGTCCCTCTTGCAGGATTTTTGCGGGCGGGAGCGGGACAAAATATTGCCGGTGCGGGCGGGAGCGGGAGTGAAAATTACAATTCTTTGCGGGTGCGGGCGGGAGCGGGACTGATAATTCTGTCCCGCGCAGACCTCTAGTTCATGGCCACCAGTTATCCAAGTTTGCTTAGTTCACTATGGTGTGTTTTTCTCATCTCCCATCTGCCCAGGAGGAAGACGCCCTGTTGATCGAGGAGAAGATCAGGTGGGGCGATGGCTTTCTTATAGTCTACTCCGTCACTGATCGGTGCAGCTTTGACGAAGTCATGCGCCTCTGCTTCCTGGTCAACCACATCCACACCGGGGCTGGTAGCAGCAGGCGGACCAACAGCGAGCCGCCGCCCACCCTCATCGTGGCCAACAAAAAGGACCTCCAGTACGACCGCATGGTGAGCCCGGAGGACGGCGAGAGCCTGTCGCGGGGTCTCAAGCTACCCTTCCACGAGATCTCGGTGCGGGACAGCTGGGAGGAGACCGCCGCCGTGTTCCACGCCCTCTACGCCGAGTTGGTGCAGCAGCTGGACGCGTCTCCACCCTCGTTCCGCCGCCGAGCCGTCTCCAAACTCATGGAGAAGATTCCCAGGATCCACTCCGGCACAGCGCTGGGTGCCGCCGGACGCAGCTTCAGCTTTGGCTCCTTCAGGGATTTCCTGCCAGAATAAGGATGGTGCTGGAGACAGAAGACTGGGGAGGACGTGAGGGTGCATGTACTGTAGCTTCAACACTGATCTGATTTGATCCGATCTGACATTTACATCAGAGAATTACTGTAGACCATGTATAGACCAACATTACAGACCATGGGCAGACTATATCAATAGAATTGGTGTCTTTCTGTCAGCATATTTTTATCACTTGCAGGTAGAACTGCCCTCACAAATATGTGAAGTTACTTCATAAATCTTGTACACATTACTTTGAAGCAAAGACAACTTTTAAATGTGTCATGATATACTGAACATTACACAGTATTCATGGAAATACCTGTGATTAATGAATGATGTTAGATAAAACAACAATCTCTCAATCTCTCGGACAGACAGTGCATGGAAGGATGACTGAATGGATAATGCAAAAGATAATTCCTTCTTAATGAAAACTGGATTACACATTTTTCTGTGTAAAAGTATTTAACATGAATGTAAACCAGCGATATTCACTATAGTATTCTGGGAAGATGAGGCTATTGAGAAAATTAGAAGCTGGATTTTGTACGCTGTTCAGCATGAATATGTGAATAAATTCAATTTACACACAACTGAATTGTTTACAGAATGTGGTCTCACTTGGCTGAGGACAGCCTCTTCCTATGCTACCTTGTGCCTGACGGGGGACTCATGTATTGCATGTATATTTGGATTGCAGTCATTTCCTCAGAGAGCTCTCATATACACTATACACTCTGACAATTGAAGGAGTTGATTCTGTGGAAAGAAGTCTGACCACAACTGTTATCAGATAACTTCAAGGAACTCGAAAGATATTTTTTACTTTGGTGTGTCTAGCAAACATACAACACATACTGCACATAATGTGAGCATTGCATTTACAAGATTATTAGCCATTTTAGAGTAAGAACAAATGTTTTCTGATTTTCCTGACTATTAGCTGATGAACATTTTGAAACAGCCTGAATCACATAACGTTCTGATCATAAAATAAAAATGTCTCTACTACTTGACCTGACCCATATTCACATCCCCAGAAACAGTCTTCATTGGACGGAGAGACGGTAAAGCTGCAGGTTAGTAGCCCTTTAAAGGAATTATCCGGAGTGAAACAACACGTAGCTCTGTTGATTCACGTTGCTAAGTGCTATCCATAGGTATAAGAACGACAGATTTTCATGCACGGTAGACCGAGTAACGAAACGGCAGCCAGCGCTAATTGATTAGGGCATGTCAGTTTCGTTTTCATATGCCCAATGTGCTTAGCATTAGCGGCCAGTTCGTGAATTCGGTCTACGTTGTACCTACTGCTGTCATTCTGATACCTATAGACACCATTTGACAGCCTCAGTCAACAGAGCTACGGGTTGATTCACTCCAGATAATCCCTTTAACAAACGGGATTAACTCACACAGTTTTCTCTGTGCTGTAATGACCAGTGGGGCTCAAGTCGGGGTCGTTCAAAACACTGCTACAGTAAAAGGCCACCAGTAACAAAACAACCCCTTTTGATTTGTCCTTTGATGTTATTGCCATTTTCTGCTGATGATGCCCTTGTGTGAGACACCATATATCACCAGAGCTGGAGAGTTATTATTATGGGACTTTGTTTGGTATTTGAGTATGCCAATCATACTTCGTTTCATCATCTGCATTCACCTCAGAAAACTTATGACAGCTCAAGAAGTCTTGTTGACATCAGCATGCACAAAGGACAAGTCATTTAAATAAAAGGCAAATTATGAAACCAAAGGTAGTGGTAATATGCCAGCCAGTTCAGTGCCCTCAATCAGAGGTGGTATCATGCTAGGAGGAAGGGCAGGGATGATTCCAAGGGCCCGGTACTGATAGAGCCCTAAAGAATATTGATTTATATTATATAGAAATAACATTTCTAGGCTCCAAACTTTCTAGTGCCCCCCTGCCCTTAGCTGCCACAAACAGGCATTAAATCATGATTTGTTCACATTGCCCTAATAATAAAGTTTTATATATACAAATGTAAAAGAATGAAATACATAAATTAATTAAATGTAAACATATATATTATTTTATATTTATATTTGTTAGGTATCTGGTTTAAGGGACTGCAGTGCATCCAAAGTCTACTGGCCAGTCTGTGAGCCTCAGTGCTTGCCAAGCATCACTGTCTCTGCACCGTCACAGCGGTGCTTCATAAATGGAATAAATCTTCACACTTCAAATGGAAGCGGCTGTCTGATTAAACTGCCCTCTGTGCCAGTTTAACACCCGTCCATCTAATGCACAGAGACACGGCAAGATCTCTGCCCACTAGAATAGTCTGGGGCCCAGTGGAGTGGAAAAGCTTGTTTAATGTTTTTAAATTGCTCAAAAGTCTTATCACGAGTAGAAAAGACTGGTAAAGATCTCTGTTGTCATCTTGCCTTCCTGTTTCTTTTCCAAGGACAAATCCAAGGTCCAGTGCAGGAGTAACCTTTACAGCCACAGCGATAATCTCTCAAGATTTTTGTGAATTGAGGGAATTTTAAATGACCCAGTTAATTAGGAATGGAGGTCTGAAGTCTCTCTCACTCTGTGTGTGTGTGTGTGTGTGTGTGTGTTCCCAGCTCACTCTGATGTAACCG
>JAGFZM010002744.1:3107-13308 GCA_017657215.1 Limnothrissa miodon | reverse complement strand
CTAGTAAGGCAAATCAAATAAACAGACAATAAAAAAGGTTCATGAATTACTTTATGCTGATAAGGCAAGTTAAATGTTAAAAACATTATTATTTTATGGAATGTGGAAATTAACTAGTATAAATAACGTCTGGAGTTGTTGTAAATGGACTGAACATTAATGTTAGGAATTAAAAGTCAATCCTGTATGAAGTGGCTACGGCTGTTGTGAGTAACTTCAATATTAATAATAAGTGTTGAAAAATCAGTCCTGTCTTAACTCTAATTAGTTCCACTCACCACCTTGGATCTTAGTTAGTTCCACTCACAACCTTGGATCCTTGGATTATTACTTTTTGTTGTTATTTCTCTTATGTGAACCTGTCTAGATCCTAAGATTAACAACATGTTGTGTGTATGTGTGTGTATGTATACGTGTATGTGTGTGCATGTATGTGTGTGCACATGTGTGTGTTCAGATGCGCGAGGTCTGATTCGCTGGATGCTGATGGTGAACCCAGAGCGGCGTGCTACGGTGGAGGACATCGCTAACCACTGGTGGGTCAACTGGGGCTGGAAGTCCAGCGTGTGCGACTGCCCGGTGCAGAAGAGTTCCGACGGGCCCGTGTCCTCGCCGATGCTGGCCCGCTTCATCGACTGGCAGAACCGCACCGAAGCCCGAACCGCCACCAAGGTGCCGTCACGTGCATCTGAACCGGGGAACGCCAATGGAAACGGGAATGGAAATGGCTCGGGACCGCCGGCTCGGCAACGCATGAGGAGGTCGTCGAAGGAGAACGATGCGGGCCTTGTTGCCATGGAAACGCGAGCTGGAGGCGGGGGAGGTCATGTGACGCTAGAGCCAGGCCCCAAGCGTCCAAAAAGCATCCTGAAGACGCGAGCCAGCGGCGACCATCGCTCTCAGAGCCTTGGCGAAATCGAGCTCCGGCGCTCCATCCATTACCAGGATGGCCTCCCCTCCATCGCCACCTCCAGCTCCGGATGCCACGACGATGAGGAACATGGCCACTTCCTATTGGGCGGCTCGCCAGCCAAGATGGCGCCCACGCTCCCCAGGAAGGGCATCTTAAAGAACAACCAGCAGCAGCAGCAGCAACAGCAGCAGAGGGAGTCGGGCTACTACTCGTCCCCAGAGCGCAGCGAGTCCTCCGAGCAGCTAGAGGGGGTTGTCACTGCCACCACGCCTCCATCCCAGCCACCGGCCCCCACGGGCTCCCCCACCCGCAGGGCGGCGGGCAGGAAGGGCATCCTCAAGCGCAACGGCAAATACTCCACCCACAACCACAACAACCACAGCGCCATGCAGCTTTGCGCCGGTATCCATTGTGACCCAGACGCAGCAGGCCTCTCTCGGAGCCAGAGTCGCCCTTCGAGCGTGGTCGCGGATGAGGAGATGGGTCTTTCGTGTTCGCCCTATGTGAGCATGGACTGGCCCCCGTCCTCACCCAAGCCCAACATCCGAGCGTGCCTGTCGGCTGAGGACCTCCTACCGATGGCCGCCTTCCGTCACCTCCAGACCGCCGTCCCCGCTCTCCACGGAGGCAAGATCGCTGCCCGCAGCCCCCCTGGCTCTCCTGGAGACAACGGCAGCTTCTCGCTGCTCGGGGACATGGATGACATGACGCAGGTCTACCAGCAGGCTCTGGACATCAGCAACAAGATGACTTAGAGGAGGAAAGGAAAGGAGGAAGGGCAGGAAAGGACGCTGAGGAACAGAAGAGTCCTCTTTCTAGACTTGTTTAAGACCTGTTCAAGACTCGTTCGAGACTCATTTCAGACTTGTTCTAGACTTTTCTAGACTCTTTGCTTGTCCTCCTGTCCTAGACCTATTGTAAACGTTGAGACAGACAGACTTTCATCTTAAAGGGGTTCCTCATTGTCTTCTCCTTCTTTGCTAGACTCTATTGAAACCGCTGGGACAGACAGACGGATCCCATTACTGGGACAGACAGACAGACAGACGTTCATCTCGAGGGGTTCAGTAGAAGAGAACTGGAGATATATAGAGGAGTGTGTAGATGAGATGTAGCACAGAGGAATACTGTAGTCTTGCCAAGGACTCAATTGCCTTGAATTGTTTACATGACAACCAGAGGGAAAAGATACACTCTGTCACACACACACACATAAAGCCCCTACCAACACATACATCCATTTAAACCTTCACTATCACACACAAACACATAAACCCTCACCAAAATACATACAAACACACACACACCTCCACACACTCAATTGCTTTTCACAGCTGCTGTTCCAAAGCTGACATAGACCCAAGTACAGACTGTATAACCAGCCCCTTGATTCACTCAACACACTCGCAGTATACACACACACACACTCAATAGCTTTTTGCTGCAGTGTTTAGCTGCTGTACCAAAGCTGACATAGACCCAAGCACAGACTGTATAACCAGCCTCTCTGTTCACTTGCTATGTAATGTGTAAATGATAATAATTGACTTATTTATTGATATAATATATAACATGTGTCCTGGTGAGGCCATTGGCTCACCAGTGTAACCATTGCATCAGAGATGAATGAGTAAGTTTCTATTGATGTACTTTTTGGTCAAGTTTCCTTTTTTTAAATTATGCTTAAAGGTGTTACATGTATAAAATAAGATACGCAGATTGGGAAAAGGGAAGCAAAAATTCTCATTTGTAAATAGATTTGTGTTAAAAACAAAAACTGAAAGTAATACGTTTTTAGGGAGCGTTTGTCTTCTAAAGGAAAGCTCCCTTATGTAGACAAAACAGTATTCTGTCTTTGGATGAGAGGGGTACTATGACATCAAGCACTTTCTCCTCCAATGGGATGGCACAGAAACAATGGGGTGACAGTGATGTCACAAAGGTGGTCGTCATGGAGTTCTGTTACAGTCTGTGTTCAGCTAACCCCAGGTGATTGGTTGCCATGGTTTTTCACGCAGAGAATGCCGACGAGAACTATTGTTACATCTCATTTGGACGAGTTCCCAGTGACTCAGGCTTAGTGTGAAGCCAATGAATAAGTTAAATAGGGTTGTTCTAACACCACCACTATGGTGGTTGGGACAGATGAATGGCTGTGACTATGGCTGGTTAACTTGATGTACACTTTAAGCAATTCATGGGTTTGAATAAGTACCATTTGTAATCCAGCATAGTGGCCCTCTGTGGTTGAATGTGACTCACATTCACCTGTGGCCACAAGACGTTTAAAACACACACACACACACACACACACACACACACACACACAGCCCGTGTGCAAGACAAGTGCACCATAGACTTGACCACACACACACACACAAGCTGCAGCATAAGTGGAGGTGCAGATGTCTAAACCGTGAGGGCGGTGTTCTGTGTAAACACTTGACACCAGCGGTAATTATACAACAGCGCACACTCCATCCCAGTTAGGGTGTGGCCTGCCCACACACACAGACACACACACACACATCCAGGGGCTAACGTTAACATGCCCAACTATAAACAAACAGAACCAGCAACAGTCGCACTGGTTGACCCAACTCGACCCAACCCAAACTCAGCCCATTCCTGTTTGAGGTCCAGGAAAAGAACAACAAACCCAGAAGCGATGTCATAATAGAACCATAAAATTATGTCATAATGGACTCCTGTGGTCTCAGTTCTAGAGGGCCCGACGGGTCGTTTAAAACAAAGAAAAGGTCGTTGATGAAGCTTTGTGCAAGGTCGACTTGGTGTTTTTGCTGCTAAGTTTGTGTGTGTGTGCGTGTATCGTTATGTAAATATGTGTGTGAGAGAGTGAGTGTGTGTATGTATATGTATTTGTGTGTGTGTGTGCGGCTTGCTTTGAGATTCGCCTTTGTTTCTGGTGTTGCACAGATTTCTATTGTTTTACAGAAAAAAAACTAATTCTACAGTGTTAGTGGGTTTTTTTCCTTGTTTGCCTGGTGATTTGGTTTGACTGTTCTACAGTACATACAAATTCTACAATGGAAGTGTTTTGTTTTTTCGTTGTTCTACAGTACAGACAAATTCTGCAATATTTTGTTTGCTGTTTGATCTTTATTTTCTGTGCTCTTGACTTGTTAATTTTCTGTTCAACACAGATTGCCCTGCAAATTAGACTGGATGTCCCAGAATGACATGCACTTTCTCTCTCTCTCACACACACACATACACTATTACAAGTACACACACACACACACCTGGCTGGACATTACTGCCGGGTGAGCTTTCTCTTTTTGAACTGGAAGTTGTGGACATCTAACGTCTCACTTGAGAAACTTCCAGCAAACCTGTAGGAACATTTGTCTGGATTGCGGTCTCACCACACAAACTGATATTTTACAAAGCAAACTGATAATCTCTATATACGCTGATATATTGTACAATACAAGCCAATATATTGTACAACGCAAACTGATATATTGTACAACGCAAATTGATATATTGTACAACACAAACGTGTTTGTTGACATGTTAGCTGTTATTTAAACTTCATTTTGTTGCCATATACTGCCATTGCTTCTGTAAACCAGGGCTCCGTCATGCTCTGTTCTCTGCTGTTTTGTGCCTTTGTCAGATGACTTGCTCCTCTCACATGAACAGTAAAAACCTGGCCATAACAATGACTCTGGTTGGGCTTTATCTTACTGTATGTGTCTGTTATCAGTGTTAAGTCAAAGACATATCTGCTGTAGCGTTACAGTTAGGTTTCACTTAAGTCAGTGTTGATTGAGTCAAACACAGCCGTAACAAAAAGCTGTGTGTGTGTGTTAAGTCAAAGACGTGTCTGCCGTAATAGTTAGCTTCCACTATGCATAATCAGTAATAAGTCAGACATACCTACAGTAGCGTTACAGCTTCACTTTAGTCAGTATCGAGTCAAACACAGCCGGTGAGTTTAGTCAGTGTTGAGTCAAAAACAGTTAGTTTCCACTATCATCAGTGTTAAGTAGGGTTGCAAAGGGGTGGAAAATTTCCGGTAAATTTCTGGAAACTTTCCAGAAACTTTCCATGGAAACTTTAGCTTGGGAATTTTAGAAATATTCAAAAATGGAAATTTGTGGAAATTATGTGAATTTATGGGAATTAACTGGAAATTTTGGATGATTTTAAGAAACATAGACCATATGACTCATATACCAACAACATATTTTGTCATAAGACATTTTTGCAAAAAATATACAATTAAATTAAAAATATAGCATTTTTCTGTTAAATATGTAGATTGTAAACTGAACAAATGGAAAGGGCTATCAAAAAATTGAAATTATGTATGAAATCAGGTGTGGTTATGTAAAACTGCTTAGCAGGACGCAGAAGAAACAGCACATTTTGTGCTATCTAGCACCATGATAAGCTAACTTCTTTAATACAAAGGTGCTAGCTAGCTTACCTTTAACAAATCTGCCTTACCAGTGAGCTAGCAATCTATATTTTGATTGGGCTAGCTAAAATCTAACATTTTAGAACAAATATCATCTAAGTTATATCATCATAACTTGCTTGACTGTTTGTAGTCCTCAAATGTGTAGCCTCACGTGTCTGTATCAGTGACTGTATGTGGCTCATAAAGGTTGCTTTAGCAGTCCATAATTCTAGAAATCATTGAGATGTGATGGGAGGATGCACAATGCATTTAGAAGGTGCGGCCTCAATAGCCCTGCATTAAGAAGTGTGTTATGCCCCTGTGATTGAAGAATAGCAAATTATAGGCTACTCAACTTTATGCATATCACATCTCATAGTTTAGCCAAGACTGCTAAAATAATATTTTCTACCAACTGTCTTTATGTCCCTGACCTTTAGTTGAGATAATTCCCATTTTTTTTCAATTAATTCCCGTTAATTCCCATAAATTCCCGTTAATTCCCATGGAAAGTTTCCAACTTTGAAAATTCCCGGAATTTTGCAACCCTAGTGTTAAGTCAAAGACGTATTTTTCTGCAACAGTTAGCTTCCACTATCATCAGTTTTAAGTTAAAGACATATTGTTTCTGAACAGTTAGCTTCCACTATCATCTGTGTTAAGTCAAACACTCCGTAACAGTTAGCTTCCAGTGTTAACAGTACTGTAATATTTAGCTTCCACATGGTGACCAGCTGTGTTCGGTACGGGTCTTTCTTTTGGATTGATAACAACAGCCCATACGAAATTGCTAGTGAATCCGACCTGATGTGGCACCTAGCTGGATTGACTTTACCAAGCCAGCTACTCTCATTCAATTGGAACCTCCTTAGCCCTTTAGACCCCAGAAAAATTCTAGAATGTTGCTGCTGATCCCTGAGAATTTTAAGATTAGAGGACAGTATTTAACTTTTCTCATTTAATTAAGAATATCTCAAAATGAGTTGTAATTGGTCAATTACAAGTTTATTTCTTTTAAAAAATCAGAAGTAGATCTTTTCAATTATATGAAATATAATGGTTTTTATTAGAGGCTTACTGCTCAGCTGGATTCCAAAGAAAAGAAAAGAATGGATACAGTGTTGTAGGCCTATATGTAAATGGTACAACTGTAATCAAGTATTTAGTTCAATTGAAGATAACTTTTAAATATGTTAATAATACTATTATGAAGCTATTGAACCGAAGCTGGTACAACAGCATCCCATGAAACTCATGAAAACCATAAACCACTAACAGGAAAAGGGCTCTCCTTTCTTGGCATTTTTTTTAGAAAGCAATGCAATATTTTACAAAGCAAGCCAGGTTAGGTCTTCCACCAACTATTGATTATCACCCTTATAGTGATGGTTTAAATATTTTGAACCGAACAACAAAAATGCAGTAGGCCTAACCCCAAAAGGAACATTTCAGCTTTGCACAATGTATTGTCAGGAGTCATTGTGAAAAGTTAGTAGGCATTCGGTGTTGTCTGTAGATTCATCCAAAGGCAATGAAATGCATTTAGCCTTTTTAACAGCAGATTTCATTTGAGCCAATAAATTAGAGGAATTCAGTTAGTCTTGCTGCAGTGGAATCAGCGAGGGATTTTTTAAAAATTACTAGCCCTACTTCATTCATACACTTCTTCATAATTTCTGCGTCAGAGAACGGTTCTTTCCTAAAACCCATGCCACTCAAAGTGAAGGTTTCAGTTGCACGCTCTTATGTTGTGTGGCTGACCTGCGTGTTGCTTGGTATAATGATTGCGTCTGGCTAATTTTCCCGGTCCAACTCTGAGTTTAGTGGATTCTGTCTGTGGATTTTCAGAATTCACCTTTCGCTTTTTACCATGTTTTGAGGGCGCCATGATTTTTGTTTGCTAAAGAAACTGTTCGCAAATCGCTGTTTGAGGGGAAACCTGGACGTCGCAGCTACAGTTGTCTTAGTGATAATATACAAACTGATGGGTGCGTACGTAAATTCAATCTGCAACTCTGAAGATGGGATAACTCTCTGTAGTTCGAAAAAGATGAGCGATTTATTTTTTCTGTGAATTAAATTAACCGTTTCTGACAGCTCAAAACGGACATAAACCATAAACATAAAGAGCGATAGATTTTTTTTCTTGGTCCGGATGTCATTGCGCATGGGTCCGGATCCGGACCGGGGTCCGCCAGTTTGTTACCCCTGATCTATTACCATACTGATCATAGTCTACGTCTGGCAACCTATGCTGCATGCGAGACATGACGTTGCTTGTCCAGAAAAAAATCATCTCATTGCCAGGCACATCACTTGTAGTGTAGGGAAATGCCGTTCACCTAACTTACAAGTTTGTGTGTGTATGTGACCTATGCAGTCTCCATGTTAGTTCTTCGTTCATTTGAGCTAAATTCAAATGTTAGGCTTACCTCCCAAAAACATCTACTGCTTACACAAATGTTGATCACACTACAAGACAAAAGTATAATGCTATAAGAAACAGCAAATATTAATTCATTGTTTACCTGAGTCTTTGGTCTACGCCTGCTCTGCACCCAGCATCTGACAAGTTCTCGCTTTTGTTTTGAGTCGGTCGGTCACCACGTGATAGCCCCACCTCACACCCACATATTCCCTCCAGATTACGGTAATATGGTTAAAATAAAAATTAGTGTCCACACATTCCCTTCAATCATTGTCCATTCATTTCACCACAGTATGATCACATTGAATTTTACGTTAATACTTGACTAGCCTAACTGAGCCAGTGTCATATGAACGATTGGAAAGCAGTAGCACTCGAGAGATAAACTAATCGTTTGTTCCCGCGCTTTCCGGCTCAGACTGCGTTGGTTAAAGTAATGGGGCTGTCACGTGATGAACGAACGACTCGGGGAAAAAAAATAAAAGACACAATAACTCCAACACAGGACGTTGCGCAAATGCGCATGTGTGATTGAACTGCGTTGGTTAAAGTAATGGGGCTGTCATGTGATGAACGAAAGACTCGGAAAAACTTCAACGAAACAAAATTACTCCAACACAGAAGCTATAGGACGTTGCGCAAATGCGCATGTGTGACTGAACTAATCGATCCTAACCAGTCGGTGGCGCTCATAGACTGTATATATACAGTCAATGGTGGCGCTAATGCACCTTTCAGTTGGTTGCCGACCGCCAACAAAAAAAAAAGAGGAACTAATCGAGCCCACAAGACGATTAGGTCTACCAAAGTCACATTAAAAATTAGTTGTATTTGAACTAATTGGTCAAGAACGACACAACACTAATCGCTTGAAATGTTTGTTGATAAGCACTGTACAGCTGGGAAATATGATGTCTGTAGGGTACTTAGAGTATACCAGGCAGTCAGTTAGATTACTAGGAGCAAACAAGGAGTCACACTTTAACAAAAATCTATAGTTTTGTCAGACGTTTTTTTTTTTTCATCCCCGGAGTTTTCAAGTAGCTCTTGCTAGCGCTGTCGCTATCCCCTACAGTAAGGATTTTCCTGGATTTGGAAATTATTACATTACAGAGTCTTCAATGGTCACAGATAAGGTAATGATTATCATCTTTGCTTTATTACCCTTTAGTGTACAGTAGTTGTTGTCTATGTATGCAATATTGAAAGACACTGACCTGCGCTGCTGGCTAAAACAAACTTTACTGAAAAATCATTTGGAGTTAGCATGGCTAATCAAAACTGTTGTAGGACTATAACTACATCTGTAATTTGTCTCGTATCAACATCGCATTTACAACTTACATTATTCACTGACATCCGAGTCAGGAAACTCTGGCTCTACTTCAGTGCAAAGTAACACCGTGTCCTCCAAAGTAAACAAACACGTTTTGTTCAAAGCTGTCATTCTTGTCTTCAGAAGCTGTCATCTGAAGCGCAAATCTCTACGACTGAGGTAATCGAGTCAAAAGAGGAGGCTGCAAGTTGCTACAAAGTAATACTTGGTATACTGTGGCGGGAAACATCAGAAGCTTAATGCAATGAATGAAAGCCTGCAACATGCAATGTATCAAACATCGCTAATATCTAGTGATATAGCAAAATTAGCTGACTAGCACCCTAACGCAGAACCTGGTTTGTCTGTTCGTACACTGTTCTCCACACTGTTCCCCAGAAACTAGTGCGGTTCGCCTTCACACTGTGATTAATTGCAACCGGAACAAAAATGTATAAACAAAAACACATGTGCTAAGGTCGTTCAACCATTGGATAATAAGGTGTAGGAAGGGAAAAGAAGGAAGCCCAGAAGTCAAAGTTAGTCCACATAAATACTAATTGAGACTTTTTGCAGAAGCCCTCAAGCGTCAAAACTGTTTGATGCAACATGAGTTTAACAACATTATGCTTGTAATTTTGCAATGATGAAGACGTGGAACAAAACAGCTGAGAAGGAGAGTTCTCATGTGTGTCCAATGTGCTACACTAACAACAGGCCTTCTGTACAGAAGACGGAACAGGTAGGCTATTTGGAGATGCAAATTGAAATTATAAGCTTGTAAAATCCAAAAAGATAGATTTCTGCCACTGGGTCGGATTGAGCTCGGGCTGCTTTCACACCATAAAGGAACCGCACCAGGGTTCGATAGGAATCGCTCTGAGACCATCTCCTCAGCTCTGCTTGTTTGGTCCGCACCGGAGTTTGAGTGATTGTATTCACACCGGTCAACTTGAGTTCGTTTTAATCGAACTAAACAAGGCAGGTGTGAATACACCCTTAAGTTGTAACAGTAAGCATTTTTAGCATTGTAAAAGGCACATCACATCAAAAAATATGGATTTTAGTTATTTACCAATATTGTATTGTGAACTTATGTGAACTTTTGTAAGGGAT
>JAGFZM010002742.1:0-13956 GCA_017657215.1 Limnothrissa miodon | reverse complement strand
TTTCAAAGCTCTCCGAGGGATTCCGTCTTGCTCAAAGTGCTCACGCCGGTCCCTAACTTGGTACCTCGAGACGCAAGATGGCTACTCGTCGCTGTACCGACTGTGATCGTCCCATGGCGCTCTCCGACCGCCATGCTGTCTGCTTCATTTGCATGGGGAGTGAGCATGCTATGCTAGCCTTCTCGCAGCCTGATCTCTGCTCAGCCTGTGAACGCCTCTCCCCTGCTGCTATTGCCAATCGAGCGGCATTTTTCGTGGGTTCCACTGGCAGTCCAGGGGCGGCTTCCACCCCCGTTGGCATCAGTGCTCCTCCTGCCTGCCAGTTGCGCTCGCGCGCCTCAGCGGACGCATCAGAAGAAGAAGGCAGACGTGCCCAAAGCTGCGCCACCGCCGGCTACCGGGTCACAAACTCCTTGGAAGCGCTCTCGCTCACGCGGACGCGCGGCCCCCGCCACGCGTCCAACTAGCCAGGAGCGGCGCAAGAGGCCACAGCGATCCTGATGCGGCAGAGCATGTCATGCGACCCCTGTCCATTGACTGCTATGCCTCTGAGTGCTCTGAAAGGCACGGGTCCTCGCTCTGCAGTCCCCTGCTCGGAGCGTTTACCCCCGCTTCGGCGGTCCTCTCTGATCTCACCCCCTCATGGGGCGCTGAGTTTGCCTTGTTCACAAGCACCCCGCACACACATTCCCGCCCCTCTGGACGCTCTCTGTTCTGTCAGGGCTGTCGCGCACCGGGGCACCGGTCCGGTCTCCACCGCGCATTCAGCTTACGCACGCCATGTGCTCTGCTCCTTGCGTGATGTTACGCCCCGAGGGCGCCCAGGTGGCGCCGGGGCCTCTACTGACATCGCGACCCCCACATCCTCTTCCTCACTCGCCCCCGGGCAGTGGCCGTGCGACGTGTCAGAGTCATTTACGGTTGAGAAGCACTCCCCCAACTCTCTCGCCGCCTCTGTCGGCCTTTTCATCGCTCAGATACGCATCTGCCATTGTGCGATCGGGAAACTTCTCCCCCCTCTCCACCGACGTCGCTGACGCGCGTTCCAGGTCAGCCGCCCCACGGGGCGTCGCGAGTGATGTGCGCGGCTCGCCAGCCACGTGTGAGCGCCGATGGGTCTCACACACGGTCGGCTTGCCCTCAGCCCCCACGCTACGACGGGTCGCTGCCATGTCAGTCGAACGCTCTCCAGCTTTGCGGACAGCCTCAGTCACCAACCTCGGCCCCCATAGTGCCACTCGGGGGCAGCATAGCACTTCGTTTGTCCTTGCTGCCTCCTCACTCAGCCTCTCTGCTCAGGCAGAATTGGGCGATGTGCACAACGTCACGTTGGGTTCTTTCAACAGTGTTGAAGGGCTATCAACTGCAGTTCAGGTGGCCACCCCCGCCCTTCAGAGGTGTCCTAGAGTCAGTGGTGCCTCCCTCCAGGGCCCCTGCTCTCAGACAAGAGCTTCGTGATCTTTTGAGAAAGGGTGCTATTCAGCGCGTAGATCCGGCACAGGCGCGCGCAGGTCGTTACAGTACATACTTCCTGGTGCCCAAGAAGTCGGGCGGTTTTCGCCCTATTCTAGACGTCAGAGCGCTCAATGCTTCGCTCAAACCTCTCACTTTTCGCATGCTCACGGGGCGTATGGTGGCGGAGTCAGTCCGCCAGGGGGATTACATGGTCACCATAGACCTTCAGGATGCCTATTTCCAAATAGGCATAGTCCCAAGGCACAGGCGTTTTCTATGCTTTGCCTTCGAGGGCAGAGCTTACGAGTACACAGCCCTCCCTTTCGGTCTGTCTCTAGCACCTCGGTGCTTCACCAAGTGTGTGGAGGCGGCGAACGCTCCTCTACGTGCTCAGGGCATCAGACTCCTCAATTACTTGGACTGGATGCTGCTGGCAGATTCCAGACAGCTCTTGACGTCTCAGGTTCACACTGTACTGCGTCACCTGCACGATTTGGGCTTCTTAGTCAACCTGAAGAAGTGCATGCTCTCTCCCTCTCAGGAGGTCGAGTTCTTAGGCGTGAGGCTGAACTCACGCTCAATGAGAGCGACGCTCACTGCAAAGAGGTTACAGGACGTCAGGGCGTGCCTACGCCACTTCAGACTAGGTGCGTGCGTTTCGGCCAGGCTGTGTCTCAGACTGACGGGCCTCCTGTGCGCCGCCGGCGGCGCTGTCCCACTCGGCCTTCTACACTTACGCCCGCTGCAGCTCGCCTTGGCGGAACTGGGTGTGTCCTCCAGGTCGAACCCCACCCGTCGGATACGCATATCCAGACACATGTGGCTAGCCCTCGCACATTGGCGCAGGCCGTCGTCCTTCACCAAAGGTGGCGCGCTTGGTGCTGTGACCAGACGCATGACGGTGACCACCGTTGCGTCCAAGAGCGGCTGGGGCGCCGTTTGTTGCGGTCGCCCCGCCAGAGGGACATGGGGCGCAGCCTCCAGGAGATTACACATCAATGTGTTAGAGCTTCCTTGCTGTCTTTTGCGCTTTGAAGGAGTTTCTCCCTCTTCTCGGAGGAGAACGCATTCTAGTGCATACAGACAACACCACAGTTGTGGCTTATCTCAATCGCCAGGGCGGCACGCGCTCTCCGGACCTGTTTCGCCTGTCAATCAAGGCGGCGCACTTGCCAGGTGTGCGCAACACAGGCGCGGACCTCCTTTCCAGGGATGTTTTGCGTGCAACGTGGTGCACAGCCTCTGGTCCCGCTTCGGGCGGGCACAAGTCGATCTTTTCGCCTCAAGCGAGAACACTCACTGCCCAGCGTGGTTTTCGCTGGAACGAGATGTGCCGCTAGGGTCAGATGCGCTGGCACATCCGTGGCCGCGGCGTCTACTCTACGCTTTTCCCCCACTTCCTCTGATGCGTCAGGTGTTGGCCAGGATCAGAGCAGGGGCTCACAGGGTGATTCTGATCGCCCCCCATTGGCCATCTCAGAGCTCCCAGGGATCTCCTATCTCAGGCCCGCGGGTCGCTGTGGCACCCCAGGCCGGAGGCGTGGAGACTGACGGCTTGGCCTCTTGAACGGGTGCGTCTCCTAGAGCGCGGCCTGTCAGCCGCAGTTGTAGAGACTGTTCAGGCTGCTAGAGCTACGTCCACTAGGTCGTTGTATACACTAAAGTGGCGCGTGTTCAGCACATGGTGCAGAGACAGAGGCTGTGATCCTCTAGTCTGCCCTATTGGCGAGGTGCTTTGATCAGGGTCGTACACCCTCTACTCTGAAGGTGTGTCTCGCAGCTATTTCAGCATGCCATGTTGGCTATGCTGGCATTTCCCCAGGCGCACACCCTCTTGCGTTGCGCTTCATGAAGGGCGTCAGGCGGCTTCGCCCCTCTTCCACGCGTTCGGTCCCTATTTGGGACCTGGCCACTGTCCTACGCGGATGCGGAAGTTAAGTTCAGTGAAATATGGCATTGTATCACCTTAAAATGTATATGGAATATGCTTTCAGTGAGCAAGAAGACTCAAGTGTCAAGTCAGCAAGTAGCCTATAGCCTTGCATCATGAAATAACAAATGCAATTGACACTTTTTGGTATAATCAGCACCAAATTGAACCAAAAGGAACACTTTGAATAAAATCCAGAGATTGACAAACATAGTGTACTTTATTATTCGATCCAAGGGGGAAATGAAGACATAGCAATCATAAGAAAATTATACATTCACTTTTGTCACACATTCAAAAGGAAACGCGGACAGCTTTTCAGACTTCAGGCAATAGACTATATGAGTGCAAGCAAAGATGGGAGATGGGAGGTCTACAAGAATTTGCCTATCACAAGTGCAAAAAATGAGGAAAGTAGCCTAGGCTACTTTCCAGTTGCTGTGAGTGGATACAAATGCAATCGTGACAACAAGTCTAGGAAATCAACCGCAACTTGGTTCTACAAAAGGCCAGTCCAATGCGAACTTCTGCATTATTATGAAATGTGCGCATTCAGCTAGCTTTTCAATTCTAGTACACGGGTGGGCAAATTCTTTCTTGAAATAATGTCTTACATTAGAATGAGGTTCAGGCCCATCTTACCCAAGACTGAAAAGTTCGGTGATAGCCACATCCATGAGATAATGGGATAAAGGCTATTGTTAGCTACATGGCAAGGGAAACAACAGCTGGTCTTATGAGTAAACCCCATTCCCAAGAGAAACCAGTGACATTAATTAGGCTATGTTATGCTATAAGACAGAAAAATTGAGACAGATTGCCTTTACTATAGGCTACTATCATACACGATGATGCCTCAAGCAGATTTAAGGGCATAACGTTAGCCTAGATCTCAAAATAGTTCAGACGTTTTGATATTCCTTTACCTATGGCTTCACTAGGGTGCGCAGTCTTCGTAAATCGGAATTCACAGAGAGCTTTCACTGTTGTAGCAGAACCTTTAGGTTATAAGTTGAATTCTCCCAAATAAGATTAAATTGTGTAATTTCATTTCCTATGACAACCAGCATTTAGTTGACATTAGACTTAAGCTTTGTAAAGTGTTCCCATGATTTACAATTTTGTTTAATCTGGGTCACATTTAAGGTAAAACTATCCGCGATTGATGACGTCACACGTTTATCCCCAGTTAACAGGCATCCCGAAACGATCTGTCACACCGGTACACTACAAGAACAACTACGGATGGAGGCGGCCATTGTTGTTGTGGTTGCACCTACAGCTGTTCGGTTGCTATAAACAACCGGAAGTTTTGATTCCCTACATCGCGTTCCGGAAGCAGGAAATGAGACATTGGCCTATTAGGTATGATCTGACAACTTGATATATACATCTAAGCTTGCTAGCCTATGAAACCCAAAGCACAAAGTGGACCAGGACAATAGTCTACAACTTTGTTTGTAAAATATATATCAAGAAATATTTTTTGTTTATTCTGAAAACGATTCTTTCTAAAAACTCCGGCAAAAGTGGAGATTTTGGAAAACTCTGTATTCACGTTTGTGAGTAAACTGCGAAAAAAAGATAAAACTGAATTTTAGGCAGGTTTTGGGTCCGATCTGGGCGGACTGCTGTCTGGTGGGAGAACTTTGAAAATTAGGTGGTTGTCCCGGAGGAATGGCGTCCTGATTGGCTTGTATGGCTTCCTCCTTCTTCCTACACTGCGGCCCATAGGCTTAGCGTAGGTATGACGGCTCTCGACAGCATATATATGCAGCTTAATGTAAACGGAAACTTCTTTGAAAACGATGGTGTATGCACAGAATTATTTTGGAAAACTGAGGGAAGAAATATTCGTTTATCAAAATACCCAGGTATGTGTAAACGTAGCCTAAATCTCTGAGAAAAAAAAACTTTAAAATTTCGAGAAAAAAAACTAAAAAAATGTAGAGAAAAAAAGGCGAAATTTTTAGAAGTCAAAATTTTCGAGAAAAAACTCCACGGTAGTGACGTTCACTGGCGGCCAGTAGACGTGAATGGCTGAGACAGTATCAATGGGAATTGTTATTCACACGAAATGTTATGTGTGTTACACCAGTGACTCAGCCAGGGTAGTCACGCGTCCAGTGTAACTCCAGTGTTTTTTGTTAAATAAAACTATACCTCGTTGGGCTAGAAAGGTATATTCTGTAGTCCGCCTGAGTGAATAAGAGGCAGAATATAACAGAGACGACCAGTGAGAGTGGCAGAGAGACACACTCGCATTCCACTTGACAGTTCGAGAGGTAGGTAGATAATACAATAGTTTATGCTGCATTCTGTGATACTCAAGTAGTATATAGAACGAGTGGGAGTGTGGTTAGATGATGCCGCGGGTGTTGTCTGGTTTAACTCAACAAAGCAGTCACAGGCTAAGTTAGCCACATGGCATGATAAACTAGACTAACCGAATAGTTGTGGCTACAGTGCATCGTAAAGCGGGACAGGTGGTCACTCTAGTGTAGCCACACAATTTTATAAAATGTTTAATATTCTCGAATTGTGATTGGCCCAGTAGATCACGTGATTGGGTTGTTTTTCTTACTGCCACTAGGAAAAGTATTACTTAGTAATTACTAGTCTGTTGTTCAGTCAGTGCAGCAACAGAACAGACAGAGAGACCATGAGAGCTTGTCAAATCGCCGATTTTCCCACTGACTTGAATGGGAAAAAACTCTTCCGGGACCCGTTCTTGTGCCGCCCCTTAGGACAACTTCCTGGTCTTGAAAACGAACCTTAGTGCACCTCCAGGGATTCTGGCTCAGTGGACAAAAACACCCAAGTGGACTACTACTAATACTACTTCTCCAAGCCGCAGCTGGACTCTCCTCACTTTTCCTGCATGACAGCAGCAGACAGCAGATGCGACTTGGTACTTCAGCTTCACTTTAGCTTGAGACTAAAACCCAGGATTATTGCAGGCTATACCCGATTCCTTGAATATCTCCCTGGGATACAAAATGGTTTTGGCAAGTTGCGCACAGAGTTGATTCTAAATCAGTTATGATTGTGTGATGGGATTTTAAACACACACAATCTCTCACATTTGGCCTAAGATGTAGGTGAACTGCTGGAGTAAAAATTTGTTACATTTGTATTATCTTTAGAAATTCAACTTCAGTCAAATTCTGTGTTGACCTATAAGTTCAGATCTATGCTGAACAATTTTACAGTTCCCCTCAGTTCTCAATTCTCCAAGTTTAGTCATCTACATAGGCCAGTCAAGTCCCTCAGTAAACACAATGCTTTTGCCATATGTTTCAAGAAATGTATTCCAAACTGACATTGTCAGATGTTTTTTAGCTCATGAAAACTCTTATGGATTAAATTGTGACACAAAACAGCAAAGTATTGCTAGTAGAATAAGTGATGTTTGTTTTTATGAATACAGGGTAACAAAATGCAGTTTAGCATCAAATCGGAAGTGCAGCAAGTGCAGAATATACAGTATGGACGGTATTTACAGTATATACAGTTAAGAATAGTATTTAACAGCAGTTATCAGTTATGTGCAAATGAGGGCAGTAGAAGGAGGTAGATCATTTAGTGGTATGTATAAGTACTTTAGTAGGTAAACAGTGAATACAGCTTCTATGTGCCATAGTAATACAGATGGGTACGTATGGAACTGCAGTGTAAACAATATATATCTGGGAGCAGATACATAATTCACCTTGAGGGCCAACATTAGTTTACATTTGAGGAAATCAGCTAGGTGTAGCTATTGGATTTCAGTAAAAAGAGGTGTGAGGTGCCCTTTTTGGATCGTTGAAAACTAGAATGCTGCTGCATTCTGCATCATCTATATCAATCCCACAGCTAAGGCTGGCTGTGCATGTTGCAATAGTCGAGGCGAGAGATGACCAGGGTTTGTACCAGGGCTGGGCCTTTAATTTGTTTAATATGCTTTAAATAGTTACTATTGGGGAGTGAATACCATGCTTAGTTAGGGGGATGATAGAAATCATGCATGACAAATAAAAAGGGATGTAAGATGAAAGTGGATAACATAAAAAACGGAGGCAAAACATGAAAAAATCCTTTCTACAGACTTTTTTTTTTTTGAGACAAGCTTAATCGCAAATCCAGATGTGACTTTCCTGAAAGGGTTTCTTGTGTCAGGAATGCTGTTTTTTCAGTGTGTGTTCTGCTTCAAGTACAACCAGTCTTCATTTCAGGACCAAAACCACCTTCATGGAAGTAACAAACTTTTGCAAGTAGTTGAAAGTGAGTAAAGCCTTTTCAGCATTAGTGGAGTTGCTTCACTTTACTTTAATGCAAACTGGTAAGTCAGACTAAAAATGAAAAATCTATAGGCTTTAAGACAATTTCAGAAATGTTATTGATCTATGTCTATCTATTCACAACTAGTGTTGAACACCCTTTTGTAATTACAAAAGCTAACTTTTTAGATTTTAGCAATGAGCAACTAAATGGGTGATGGCAAATGATTATAGCCTAGATATTATTCAGTGGAATAGATGTGATGAAGTTTTGGAGCTGAAATGCCAACTTTGTTGCATGCCCATGCTTTTGTTATAATAATGGTTAGAATAGTTAATGTTCTTGAAAAAAACTTACAGTTCCTCAGGTAACTACTAGCTGGTTTAAGGTGGTAAATTTAGGTCTGCCCATAAATCAGCTTATTCTAGTTTCTTTACTAACCATCTTACTCGATTTGCCCGATTTGACAGACTGGGACTTGATATCAGCTAAAACCAGCTACGAGCTTAAGCCGTTTTAGCTAGCTTAAAAAGTTTCATGTTTTCTCCCAATAAACAGCAACAATTTAAAAAGGCAGATAGTAGCTCTCTTCTTTACTGAAGGTTTGTCATTGCAGGTGATGAAACAGAGATGGCTGGCTTTTGTGTTCCATCTGTCTCTCTGATGCCAGGTTTGCTGTTCCTGTTTCTCTTTTCTGTCACACTGAATGCTGGGGCTCCATGTCCAAGATCCTGTAATTGTCCAAAGATAACAGAGGTGCACTGCACCTTCCGTCATCTCACATCTCCCCCTTCAAACCTGCCCATGGACAGTGAGCGTGTTAATCTAGGGTATGCTCAAAATAATGAAAAATTATATTTATGTTTTTTGCCATTTTGGCTCCATAGTGCAAAGAACCAGCATTTAATCACATTTTGCTGATCACTAAAGCTGGTTCTATGGGTTAACCCAATAATGTCAATGGGAATGCGCAATGATGTATGTAAATGTTGTAACTGATACTTTTGGGTAATTTGAACCTGAAACAGTGGTGTTTAGGATTCAGCAGCCGGTTTAGCTTATAGCTAGAAAAGCTTTCTTGGTCTCCAAGAAACAGATTTGCACCAGTATTTACCCCCATCCTACTGTAGATGTCCACTCAGAAACCTTCATAACTCTTAACTGCATAGGGCTTAATTTCTTAAAGGTGTTATAGAATGATAGAATGTCAAACCGCATTTACCTTGTTATTGTTGAATCTATGTAGCTTAAGGTATCCAATGGACCATAGCAAAACTTTAATACCGTCTACCGCCTAGTTCTACATATAAATTTCAAGCTAGAAATGGCCAGGCTGAAACAGGCCTATCTGAAACGAGGTGGCTCTTGACGTTGGCAGCACTAAGATACACCTCCTTCATTTACATAGTCCAATCAAAGATAGTTTGGTCCAATCCCCTGTTGCTTCATGAATTTGCTGGGGAGGAGGGAATTACGAATCACCTATTATCATTACTAGGCTATTGGAACCAGAGCTCTGATATGACTTTATGCTTTACTGTTTTTATTAGTAGTAGTATTGTTATTAGTAGTAGTAGTACAACCACTGTAACACCCATCCCCTGGAGAACTGGTATTTTTTTAGCAGCTGTTTTGCGATGAACCATGCAATGTGTCCATTTCACAAATGGAGCTAGCCTACTCGCTGAACATGAGATGTTTTTTTTTTTTTTCTTTTTTTTTCAGTTTTGTTTTCAATACATTTACGTTTGTGTGGCTATGTTGAGTGCCCAGTATGGGGGAAAATTAGATTTGGGACGATTTTTTGCAGGTAAAACAGACAATCGACGATTGTAATACTTTATAAGTCTGTTTGGGTTTTTAATATTCCAGTCTATAAGAACGAGAGATGGCACAAGCTAACTTAGCAAGACAAAGAGTGAGTGGTGCTACCCACGTATGTGCGGAAGTTTAGCCAAAAGAGCAGAACTGACGTCGCTCACAGGTTCAAAATACTATTCTGTTTTAGATGGTAGATTTGATATGAAACTGTGTGGTTTAATTGTTTGTGTGTTATAATAGTCCAACCGTTTAAATTCCGACATGAAGGGGAACCTGGAGCACTACTAACAGTATACTAGTAATAATTTTAGTGATTTTTGTATCAATTAAAATACGCAACCAGCACATTTCATATTTCAGATCTCTTTAAATAAATTGGTAATAAAAACCCTTTTAATACCCAATTGGTACTGGTTGAAAATTAATGTTTCACTCACAAAATATGTGAATCACGCAGCGGCGTGGCATGTCAGTACAACTAGAGCTGCTAGAAGGCTGGATAAGACCTTTCTAATCAGAGCTGTATAGTGGGAGAGTTCAACTACCTGTATTCATGGGCACCATGTTTAAAACAGGTGAAATGATTGCACAGCATTCTACTATCGGCCAATGGAATGCTGAAACAAATTGCCGAAACTTCATAGCTAGCTAAAATATAAACACTTACAAATATGTCACATTTGAGATTTTGAAAAGGTAAATCTGTGGACAGATTATTTGTAGTTTCTCAGAGTATTTACTGCCTTCGTCAACAGAAATTGAAAAATAATAATTTACAATTTTGCATACTTAGCTCTGCATAGCTCTGAAATTTAAATATTGTAATTTCAAATATGTGTGAAAAGCAATGTTTCTGCATTGGTACAGCACTAATACATGGTGTAGATTAGGAAATGGAAATTATCCAGTGACATGCGGTCAGGGGAGGCAGGTGAGGCAATGCTTCACCCGTCATCATGGAAATATAAAATTAAATATAAATGAAATGGTTTAATTTTATTTGTTTGGTGATTTGTAGCCTACTTAAAAGTTCTTTTCCATTTAACCTCAACATTTTTAGATATTTGTTTTCGAAATCGTTGATTATGCACATTTACCGTTCAAGTACTACAAGGAGACAAGCCGTGAGGCAGCAGCCCACTGAGCCTCACAATGGAGTGCGCAATGACTACCGGCCCCAGGCTTTACCCGGGTCTTAAACCCCTGTACTTAGCCCGTGTTGTATTTCCATTACCAAGTTTTAACACCGGGGTTTTAGGTGAACTTGTAATGTTTACTAAACAAACGTTAATAGCCTATGTTAATTTCCTGGTAAAGATGCATATGTAACCAAGGTCATCCTGCCCAGTCCAGCCTCCCGGCTTCCAGTCAACTGACTAGGACGCTCTTTGAAGTGTCTGGAAGGAAGCTTTAATAACGTTCTACACGCACAGCTAGGCTAGCTTGCATCCGTTACACATATCGCCGTCTATCATAGCACAATCTGACATTAGTACTGAAACTAAAACGTAACCTATGCATACTTACTTTTTATACACTTTGAGCCCCTTTCACAGATTGTCTACAATGCAATAGAATTGTTGACACCAAAGTTTTGACAATTGCTCCTGTCTCGGCAATTCAGGAAATGTAGAATCGCCTCTGCCTACTTCAAAATGGCTAGCAATGTGCATTTGTTGTATCTGTCCTTAAAACAATAGTTTTAAAAAGGTGCTACTCATTGAGTGGTTATTGGTGTTCACTGATGTTCCAACCCAAGCATCATAGCGAAAGACCTTCATGTTTTATTTGCCATTTTGTAAGTCCCTATAGATTTGTATTAGAAGACTCACACCGCCAGCGGAAACGGAAAGGGTAACTTGCTGAGTGTACTCGAAAATGGCGCTTTTAATCTTGCATTTCAATGCATATGGACTATTATCTGCAGGCTAATTTTAACTCACATTAGGTCTAAGTTGTGCCGTGAATTTTCTGCTCCATAGCGCCACCGAACTCGTGCAGATTCGTTCCCCCTCAATGTCAAACTGCTTCATATGCGCCTGCCGTAACGTCGGCTCAGATTGAAAGTTGGTGACGGCAATGAAGCTTATGTAGAGTAAGAAACTCACAACTTGCCTATTATTTCAATTTTGTGTTTTATTTTTATTTTTATTATTGGTAATGGTAATGGTAAAATCTGTTAAAATGACGGCCGGCCTTCAGATTTTTCTGTTTTAGCTAAAAAAAATCTGTCAATGACGGACATTTGTCGATTAATGCGACTAATGATTCCAAGTAAATTATGAAGTGTATTTTCTAAATTAAGGTAATACTGTTGTATGTTTCAGCATCAATACAAATGTATTGCTAATGTTTTTTTATATATGTTTCAGATTTAGAGCTTTACATGGTTATTATCATAAGTCATTACATACAATTTCCAGCTAGCTAGCTAGCTTGACCTAGCCAGTTGAGTTAGCAATGATCATGTAAACTTTCCAAATTAATCACTGCAGCAATTTTCAGTAATCTCAAAATCATAACTGACAGTACCTTGCACACAATTGTGTGTGTGTGAATTGTCTGTGAAAATATGCATGTGTGTGGTTCACTTTGATGTTTCCCATGCATTAGCACGCTTGCTCCTTCAGAAATCAATGCCAGTGGGGGGCGCTGTGGCTCAGCGGGCTAAGGTGTTGTGCCATGACTCCGGCAACCCAGGTTCGATTCCGACCTGTGGTCCTTTGCTGATCTTTCCCCAACTCTCTCTCCCATTCATTTCCTGTCTGTCTCTTCACTGTCACTATCCAAATAAAAAAAGGCCCAAAAATATCTTTAAAAAAAAAAGAAATCAATGGCAGTTCGTGACTTGTTTGGAACTATTGAGGCTTACACGAACCATGTGACCGTTGTTTCGGCGACATCAAAGTGTGTCGAAACTCTCTTTCTCTATAGAGTTGGCTAGTAACCCAGAAGCCTATAGTTTTTCTTGTTAGTATTTAACAACATCCGGTCCCTAAGGTGTTCCCCTATGGCAAATCCAATATTAATTTTGGAGCCCCGTCTCAAGTAAGGTGTGAGCGAAAGTATGTGAGTAGACGACCTCCACATTTGATGGAAGATGTTAAAAAACATGATATGGACGACGGGTTTAAAATAAATAAGATGTTGCTATCACTAGGCTAAAACAGGAAGACCGTTTGACTACACTGTTAGCAGCGTTTGTATCGAACGTCATGTACATGAAGGCAGGCACACCATGGTAACCAGGGCTATACAAAACCGCGCTCATCTCATGTCATCCCTTTTCAAACAAGTCGATATTGTGCAGGCTTTAATTGTTGACCGTTGTAAATTACATTGAATTGTTGTACATACAGATTATTGTATTTTAAATAATTTTACTATTGTTTTTTGAAAATGACAATGTCAAAGGTAAGAGACAACTCCATGTACATGTAGTTCTTAATTTTTCGCTGTTAGCAGAGGGATAGCAACAGTCATTATCATCGTTACAATGCGTCTAAAAAACACACCCAGACGATGTTGCTACTCATTTTATTGATGGAAAAACAAATGCCTACTGCCGTATATGTTGTATATGTTAATTTGTTAATTGAGCCATTCATTTTCCCTTAGGGGTTTTTCCCTTAGGGACTGGAAGTAGGAAAATTCTAACCCGCAGCATACAGAATGACGTGGTTCACTTGCCAACTCTATGGCTCTGATGTTAGCCTACTGGTGGAATACCTTCATGATTTGATTGGTGCATGACAAACTGACTGGTCCGCCCACTTGCGATTTACTATTGATTTTTGTGGAAGCCGGCTTTCGCCAAATTCCCTTACCCGCCCACAGTAAACTATTTCGCCTCTGAGACAGAGCAGAAAATTCTGATTGGATAATTCTACACAGATTTTATCAATAAATAAAATAGACAGAGAAGCCCAAAAGGCGTGGACTGACTCTGGCCTCTGTCAGCTACGTCACTCAGAACGGGGTTGGCCAGCTCTTTACCGCTCTGTTTGCAGGCTGAAACGCGGTTGATTTAACATTTAAAAATGTTACTTGTGTCGTAGCTATGGTTGAAAGCACAATGCACATTATCAACAAAGTTATAGAACAACATGTTGAAATTGATTTGGTGTTTTCTAATCATTACGATTCTTCTCGTGCACTTCTGTTAATTCTGACGCAGACAACGCAGACGTCGAGGGATGTGATTGGTCCGCTTTACAGCGGAAGACAGTGTCTAAACTTTGGATATAATTTTGGAGTCTAATTTTGGATTTAAGACAAATATCTTCTCATACTTTCACATAAGTATTTGTTTACATGCGATAGCTAGCAAGCTAATCCATTGTAAACACACGTGGCACCCCGTGCTTCCAGTTTGTTCTATACATCTATAACTTACAAGTGTAGTGCTGCTACTCCAATTTTTCTGAACAATGTCCTTATTTATTTGCATGGCTTTAATTATCACGCAACTGCCGTATGGCAACAAC
>JAGFZM010002741.1:18883-45105 GCA_017657215.1 Limnothrissa miodon | reverse complement strand
CACCCAATCAGAATACAGCTTGTTAAAAGGACTGTGTGTTTTGAGTGGTCTGTGGCTGAATACCTTAATTATGACCTATTTGTCCCGCCTTCCTCCTGTCAATCATAGGGTTTAGAGGAGTACTGCACGTTGATTGACAGCTCCTCGTCATTCCGAGCGTACCGTGCGGCTCTGGCTGAAGTGGAGCCACCCTGCATTCCCTACCTGTAAGTGTGTGTGTGCGTGTGCGTGCATGTGTGTGTTTCTGTGTCTAAATGTCCCATTTTGGTATGTGTATTAAGTAAGTGTACCTGTTCCATCAAAACCATCAAGCTCATGATTTGTGTCGAGCAGTCGATACATTATCTGAGATGGCAGAACTTCTAATACCTCTCGAACAGAACCAGGTCTTGGAAGCTCTCTGACATTGATCTTCTCTCTCTCTCTCTCTCTCTCTCCCTCCTTCCTGCTATTTCTCGGTCCCTTCTCCCTAGCGGGCTCATCCTGCAGGACCTGACCTTTGTTCACCTGGGCAACCCTGACCTGGTGGAAGGGAAGGTCAACTTCTCCAAGCGCTGGCAGCAGTTTAACATTCTGGACAGCATGAGACGCTTCCAGCAAGTGTGAGTTTTGGGAGAGCGTTAAGTCATTTTTGATGCTTTGCTACTTGGATGTAAGGTCTTGTGATCTGTGTGTAGGGTTTGGCAAAAAAAAAAAAAAAAAAAAAAAAAAAAAATTGTGCCCAAGTAATCAAAAACATGTGTACTGTAATTGAGCAGAATCACCGATTTGACCAGATTTCAGTGTCTGGGCGGGGCTAACGGAGATGGACTGAGAACTTTGAACTCTTTTGTAAATATTTAGTTTGGCTCACTAACAGCCAAAGTTACTACCATGGGTTTTGGTAAGACTCTGTATTAAGCAACTCTCCATAAAGCATTATAAACATATTTCTTAGGGGTTATAATCCCACTCTGAACGTTACAGTCTTTGTTAGCAATGTATGAGAGCTTGAGATTGGTCCGCATTAATCGGGACCCCTCCAGACACCAGTAAGTGTAGTGGAGGAGTTAGTCTTCTCTTGCTTTGTACTCAAACCCATTGCCAAAATGCATTATCTTGCACTAAACTTTGGGCCAGTCGTGGCCTACTGGTTTGGGCTGAGGGCTTGAGACTGTAGGTGTGTGCCTCTCCTCATCACTTGCTCACAGTGTGTTCTGTGTGTTTTACTTGTTCACAGTTGGGATGAATGCAGGGACCAGATTTCTGGTCCTCACTGAATCCAAAGAGAATACTGTATATACTCACACTCAAATAGAGATAAATAGATAGAGGCCGCATTTTTAAATCCCATGTGAGAAGTAACTGAGACAGAGGAAAGCGGAGAAATAAAATGTACATTTATGCATTTAGCAGACACCTTTATCAACTATCAATTTCTTCAGAGCCAGTCCTTCCTAGAGCAGCAAGGTGAAGTGCCTTGCTCAAGGGCACATCGAAAGCAGCCGGGTATCAGTCCCACAACTTCTAGACTACAAGCATGCTAGACAGTTTTTTTTAGCCACTACGCCACAGGCCCAAATAGAACCCTGCAGTTAAGTGGAGTTGAGCGATTTGTGTTTGAGTTTTTCTGTAAGCTATTACTGGTAAACATACATGGAGAAGTTCACCACTGGCTCCCGGCCTTGTAGTGCCATTGAAAGGTTCGTTTCCTCCCTCACTCTCTCTCTCTCTCTGTGGGCTGCAGTCATTATGAGCTCAAGCGGAACGATGACATCATCTCGTTCTTCAACGACTTCACGGACCACCTGGCGGAGGAGGCGTTGTGGGAGCTCTCGCTCAAGATCAAGCCCCGCAGCAAGAAGATTCGCAATGAGAACCACCCTTAGGACCCTGCCCCCTTTCTCAACACACACACACTCACACACATGCAGCCACACCATGCAAACATGTGGGACTACTGAGACAGACTCTTCTGAGATACACAGACTGTTGTTTTCTACAAATGACTCCCTGGGGGGAGAGGAGCTCCTCTTCTGACTAACAAGCGTGACAGAGTTGCTTCTGCTGCATTGGAAGAGCCTGAGACTATAACTTCAACATTTCACCTTTAAATCACACCTCCTCTCTCTCTCACACACACACACACACAGGCACGCACTAATTACACATGACACCTCTATAGCAAACTCTCTTGCTGACTGTGTGTACAGTATGTGTGTGTGTTTCTTAAGCTTTTTTTTTAGATAACACTGTGACCGTAGCAGCACTCACAGTTTAACTGGAACTTATTCGGAAACCTGCACTAGACTGGAAGTGTTTCCTAAAGTGGGTTTATGTGTGTGTTTGTGTGAGTGAGTGGGTGTGTGATTATGCATGCATGTCGACATGAGTACACACACTCATGTAAAAGTTTACAACTGTGTGGGATTGCAAACTAAATGAACATAGGGAAGACTGTATATTTCTGAGTTTGTAATCTTGCCTCTTGCTGTAGAATACTGAAGTCTTAACTTCGCGCCACAGAATATGCACTCACCCGCCTTTACAGGACACATACCGACATGCTCCCTGGCTGTGTGTGTGTGTGGGTGTGTAAGAGAGAATGTGTACTGTATAATGTGTACTGTACAGCCACTTTCACTGTGCTCTCTTTCACAAATAAAACACTCCACTCTATCCTAGAGAGTGTGTGTGTGTCTGGTTATGGGCCTGTCTTTAAATGGAACATTATACACAACTGCTAGGAATGTGTGCAAGCAGAGATCAGTGTGACTTTCACCAACCCTTTACTTTTTACCTTCTCCATATAGATAGTTAATGTTTCATCATGTATATATTTTTACTTCATTTCTGGTGATTCTAACTAGTTTGGCTATTTAATGTGGGATCAAGATGTGATTATGCCTCAATGTCTCACTAATTAACAAACAATGCTGAAAACCATTTTTTTTCCAACATTTAATTGTGTGTGAATATTTTAGAAAGAATGGAAATGTTTTAATTTAAAAAAATCTGGACAATCAATAACATGGATTTTCCACTGGAAGACTGTACAATTCATATTTAAAATTAGTAATTTAAATTTAAATTAATAATTTAGTTTGTATAGCTATGGTACACAAGACAACTTTCTGAAAGAAAAAAAAAACAGCTCAACAGAACAGACACGTCAGACATTTCAGAACCCTTATTAAGTTCTATCTAGCAGCCTAATAGCAGATTAAACAAACAATACTGCCAAAACAATACTCCTCCCTTTCTAGACCCTTCACACGTTTGATTCAAGCCGTTTCCACACTGACCCCAAAAGAAAAAAAACACCCAAGAAAATACCTCATTCTACACTTGGCAGTTGATGGTTGCAGTATTTAGAGTGTTTAGAATAGAGTTCCACCACCAGACTGTAATTGAGAAGACTGACTTTGGATCAGTCAAATTTACCCTATTCCATCCAACAAAGATTGATCGTCAACACTGACCAAATTGTTGGTGTTTGTTGGGGTGGTGTTGAAGCAGCTTGAGAGAACAGTGCTTTGCACCAGTGCCTGATGTTCTTCCTGGCTTATTCATTCAGCTGCTATATGAAGAAGAGAGAGAGAGAGAGAGAAAAGCAGACACACTAGGACTCCATGAATGAGAGGAGACACAATCATCACGGTAGAGATACAGCCGGAAATGACGCCCAAATCACACGTTTAAAATCTAAAAATATTTTTCAACTTTGAAAATTAAAACTTTTTTTTGTGGGCGTGATGGGGGTGGCATTCTTCCCTTCTGCTTTCGTTTTTTTTTCATTCCGTTGTTGAACTGTAAATGTAGCGAGATTGACCCTACAGTACCCCTTTCACTGTCACCCAGCAGACCCCCCTGACAGTAGCGTTGCACAGAGACAAACATTCACATGAAAGCATTTCAGTAACATTTACACAAGGTTTCCCTACATTGGAGTCTCCCCTCATTCTAAACACTCTTTATGGTGCACGCACATGTTTTTTTGCTCTTTGTTTTTCTTAAGCAAGACCTACAGTTTGGAAGAAAGAGTGATTTACAGATGAGCGTAACCTGGATTAATGGATACTGTGATTGGGACACTAGTGGATGCTGTGAGATACAAAAATCTAAATAGACATCTGAAAATGACTATGTTTGGAGCTCAAGTAACAGGCATTCAGGTGTGTGTTTGTGTGTGTATATTTGTGTGTGTTACTACCCCTTAAATAACTCGGCCCTAGGCTATATTAATGGCCAGGCACTGTGTGTGTGTGTGTGTGTGTGTGTACTACCACCTCCAATGTAACTGTCCTAAGCTATATCAATGGACAGGCACTGTATGTGTGTGTGTGTGTGTGTGTGTGTGCGTGTGCGAGCGCGCTATGACCCCCAATGTCACTGTCCTAGGCTATATCAATGGACAGGCACTGTGTATGTGTGTGTGTGTGTGTGTGTGTGTGTGTGTATACATGCATGTGGGCATGCTCCTCCTCAGTGTGGCCGAGTGCTGGGCTCTAGTAAGGGGCGTTTGCTGGGCGCGTGGGCGTGTGTGCTGCTGGTGCCGTTGGGCATCTCCTCCTCCGGGATGCCCCGCTTGAAGCCGCGCCCGTGACTGTGGCTGTGCCCGTTCAGCCCACCCCTCTGCCACTTGCACAGGTCGCCCGTCAGGATGTCCTGAATGTGCTGGACGATCAGGTTTATTGCCACTGTGCAGACAAGACAGACAGGCAGACACATAGACAGGTGTGGAGGCAGAAAGAAGGAACAAAGAAAAGAAAAATGGAGGAGTGTGAGTGATTTAGAGAAAATAAACTCCAATCTGTTCAGTGGATGAATTCTAATTTACTCCATTGCCCTAAGCCCTGAATCCTCAGGTGTAGACTGGCTAGAATGAGACGATCGTGGGGGGGATTCTAAGGAGGTTAGATGAAGAACCTAGACAAACTGGCAAAACTATGAATGTAGTAGCCTTCTGGCTTTGTTTAGTTATAAAAATGAGAACCTGTCTTCTACTGTCTGGTCAGTCACTACTTCTTGCTTACCTTAACCAACGTTTGTCACTAAACCACCTTCCTGGTAGGCATAATTGCCCAGATAGAGCCTTAAACAATCCTAGCCAAACAGAATAGAGCATGGTAGGGAGGTGGGATTTTGATTGGCTGCTGAGATCAGACATAAATAACATATTGAAGTATACTCCACCTTTAAGAGTTTCTGGAAAGAGGTCAAAATAGAAGGCTGGTTCTCTCTGGTGTTTACAGCTTAAACAACAGTGTGTGTATGTCTGTGTGTGTGTAGATCTGTGTGTGTCACTTACCCATGTTGTCCACTCCACGTGGAATGATGACATCAGCATACTTTTTTGTCTACAACAGAGAGTAGTTTTGTCTTTAAAAATGAATATGACTGACTAAGAGGTGAGAGTGAGTGAGTGTGTAAGTATGTCTGTGTGTGTGTGCTTACAGGAAGGCAAAACTCTTCAAAAGCAGGTTTGACAAAGGTAGTGTACTGAGACAGGATCTGCTCTAGCTCACGACCTCTCTTCATATCCCTGAGAACTATACACACACACACACACACACTGTTGACAGTGAAAAGGAAAACGCCACCGTTGTTGATATTGAACTCTGTTCTTCCCTTAACTTACGAGTTGCAGAAACATACTTGGGAGCCCTTTGGGTCCGTTCAACATCACGTGAAACATGATGACACATTAAATCTTCTGCTTGTTATAACTGTGCCAACAGTGAAGGCCTCTCAAATGTTTTTTTTGCATTACATCGTAGTTACCCTTATTATCCGCTTAGAAAATCTCCACGTTTCATTTTGTGAGAGGTAGGTATCAAATCGTCTAAGGGAAGAACATTCAGTTCAATATCGAACAACGGTAGAGTGTTGCTTTAACATGATCCTAACATCAGGATCAAGAAAAAAAGAAATGGTTACTTGAAGTGCTTAATGTTTCTCCCACTATAAAGTGATATACAGTGTTTTTAGATACATGGACAGGCATATTTATGATCAACTATTTCAGTAATACTTGAACATTTAGTTTGCTTCCAAACCACGTATGCTAGACTACATCCACTAGATACTGGCAACCATTTCCTATTATAGCAATAATAAAGCCCATTTGAAATCCTGTGTGAGGGTCCCCATGGTGTACACACAAAAGCACTGGACCATAATTGTTATATAATCACCTCGGCGAGACAGCCTGACATCAGAGTCTGTGTCTACAAACAGCTTCATGTGGAACATGTCTCGGATGTGTGGATGGTAGAAGACCAGGATCCCCTCAAACAAAACCACGTCCGCATGATACACTGTTATCCTCTCCGGCAATCTGAACACACACGCACATACAATGTACATATAGTATATGTAATAACATAGGCATAACACTGGCACCTACATTCACAGATTATTCATCAATAACTATTCACTGCATAGATACAATCTAGCTGCATCATTTTTAGACACAAATAATATTAAGTAATTGATATTGTTTTATGTATGTACGTAAGTACTTAAACTTAGCCCAGTCTGTGGAAAGTAACACGTTTCCTGAAAGGCTGTGTGTGTGTGTGTACGTGACGTACCTGGAATGGGTGACAAAGTCATAAGTAGGAACCTCGACAACTTTTCCCTCTACTATGTCTTTTAGAGTCTGATACATCAGCTCATTGTCAAATGCATCTGCAAATAGAAACAAACATACAGACACACACAACTGATGTTAATTTGCTCATTCAAAATATACAGAGATACTACATAATGCTAAATACACTCTGTCTACTTTGTACTAAAGAATCATGGTGTCATAGTGACTCATTCATCTGATTGAGTTGCGGTTGCAACATGCATAGTAGCAAGTTGACCTGTTGGTGCGTTACCTGGAAAAATGCCACATACCTGGATGGTCAAAGTTATACTGGCCCTTCAAAGCTTTGGCTTTCTGCTCTGGGGTGAGCACACGGTAGAAACTGTCCTGGCTGACTATGGCCACTTTCCTCTGACGCTGGTCTACTTCATTCTGCCCAAGTAGCTCCATGATCTTAGCACACACTGTGGACTGTAAGACAACACAAATACCAAAATGTTGCAATCTGGTTAGGTTTTGAGTCAATGCACTTGTTGCAGCCAGACACACCAGCCCCGCTGGCGTTGGGGCCAGTGACATTTTCGTACTGTGAGTGTTCGGTCAGGTGACAGTGACAGTAGAAATGCCAGCCTCCTGTACATACGAAATACCCTAATTTGAAATTAGACTACCTAAGCCTACTGAATTCTATTTAAAGAACCCCCATTTGATTAAGACAGCAGATTATCATCACTGCTTTAAAAGCATTATCCCTCGTATTTATCACCCTAACGTGGTAGGTCATCTCATTTAACGTTAGGTTTTATCTTTGTCAGAAAATGCAAAAGAATACTTCATTTTCAAATAAATATTCACAAATCACACACAAACGACATGATGCATTTCAGATATATATATTTTTTACCGCATAATACATTTATATTCCACAAAAAATGGCCAGTTCTTCAGCTTCTGCATTGAAATTGAAAGGTTTTCTCGACATTAAACTTCGGTAGACGGGGTAACGCCTTCGAGGGTCAGCGATGACAAAACGTAGCCTATCGCCCGCGAAAGGGCAGAACATTCATAAGAACCCTGTTTGGGGTATTCGATGGTCACCGTTTCATAAAATCTAAACTTGACGAAATGTATTGCGTTTAGTCGTTATTCTTCTTTTTTTATCACATGCAAATAGACTGGTCTGGAATGATAGGTGTCTGCAGCTGACACATGGGGAAGATTGAAAAGCATGCTTACTCGGGACAGTCTTATCATATATAGGCCTACTTTTTATTTTGTAGGGTGTTCTATCCTAACTACTGGGTTTAGGACCTACCTTTCCGCTGGCCGTCCCTCCGCTAACACCGATCAGGAAAGGTCGGTGTCTTGGCCGCTGCATGTCCATCAGTGTTCCAGTGGAAGTCATGACTGCTAGCTAATGTCACAGATGAGAATATACTACCAAATACCTACTTCCTGCTGCGCACTAAATTTAAACGAATCCGTGCTTTTGAACGGAGATTCACTCTTGCAACACAGTTAACCAATGAGTAAACCAGTGAGTAAAGGCCGGTAAAGGCCTTCGTGCCACTTTCAGCGGGCACCGACTCGGAGGAAGAGCAGCACCGGGAATGTTTTCGTTTACGATTTACTGCGCATGCTCGGTAAGTAGCGATCAGGTGACGAGATACGCAGGACGATGACTTTTGGTCGCACTTGCCCAAGACCCTCACCCAGTGCCCTCACCTTCACGCACTTGAGATTTATACAGCCCGTGTAGAACTGGAGAAAACTTATAATATTGATATAGGCCTATAAGCCTACCCTTACCAAGGCTAAGTAACGAACGTAATTTCAGTAAAATACAACTCCAAAGCAATTAATTGACATGGAAATAATTTATTCAAAAACAGAAACAATTAGGATAAAAAATCAGAATGAAAGATATACATATTGATTAGGTTTTCTCAGATTTGCATGGCAAAGCTGCAGGGTCTTGCTGTGTTTGCTCTTGTGCTTCCTCAGACTCCTCTGCAAGTATCTCCAGTGCAGCATCTCCCTTAATCTTCCGCACTGCCTCACCTTTGGCCGCCAGGATCTCCTCAATATTTCTACAACAGTGCCAGCAACACATTAGCTACTATACTTTCTAAACATGTTTTCCTTTAAAAAAAAAAAAAAAAAAAACGACAGTTGTCACATCTTGTACTCCTGCACTGCTATGAGTCACAATTAGTGACAGCTGTACATTTTCATTTTACTATTAGGCCAATAGCATATCCTCACTGCAGTATTTTGGAATACAGGAATATTGTAGTATTAGCCTACATGATTACATAATATTTAGGACAGATTGCTATAGCATTATAAAGTTAACACTGTACCATAAAAAACACTATAGGAAGACATTCCTGAGGTAGGACAGAGGTAAAATACAACGACACAGTACTACATAATAATATTATCTCATACAATCCCAACTTGAACCATGTTTCTAAACTTGTGAACCATATGGACCACAGAGCCGTTATTAGCGTGTCTGAGTTATTTTTTTAAATGAGTTAGCATATCAGATTCTTTGGAAATCAAAAGTTGGCCATCACTCAAAGGTCAGACAGACATTGTGCAGCAGAAGTCAATTTCCAACTCTTGAGCTAATCACCTTTTAATTGGAGTGTATAAGAAAATGCCATAATGCACATCAGACTGTTCAATTCTGATGTGTCCTGAAAGACATTGTGTGACCTAAGAACAATCAATCCAGTTAAGTACCACTGAATCAGAGGGGTTTTTTTTCTTTAAGGACACAACAGCTTATTGAGATGCAGTGTTTCCTAACTGGGAAGGCCTTACGACCCACAACCCAGACAGCATTACCTATTATGTTAACTGTGCATTCATAAGAACATCAACATACTCTTATACCCAGGACAATTAGCCTACTGAATTAAACTGGAATTAATTTTTACACTTCAAATAAAGTGTACTATTTGCTTCACGACCACTAACTAGAGATTAAGAACTTTTCTTGGACACTAAATTAATTAATCATTAGCTTTGCCATTTATTCTGTAAATGTCTGTGAGTGAACGCCAACTGTTAATAAGGTTTCTTTTTGGATTTCCGAAGGGCCACCAGCTAAGAAACACTGGCTTGCTGGACCAGCATTATTTGCCTTCACACTCGCCACAACTTCACTTACACACCTTTTCCCTTCAAGATCGGAGAACCAGCCCAGATTATCTGCAATAATGTGATGATTATTGCATCCAGGGCAAGTTACTATGACAACACCGTTATGGTAAGCCAACTTTGAAATCTTTTTCATTGACCGCGTGGAGCACACCTGTTGGCGCAAAACAGTTCAGTTTAGCGTAGACACGTTTAAAACCTCACATTCTTCTTTAGAAAACTGGAAGAATCCTATTCGGACAGAGGAAAATCAGTTACCTTACACGTGTACACCAGCTGATAATGTTTCGAGTGTACTCCACCGTTAGCTTCACTAACTCTTGCTGTGGTTGAAAACGTTTCTGAAATGAACAGACTGTCTTTCAATCGTACAGTCGAGTCCGGTCTGTATCCAGACCAGAGTGTACAACGAATTGCAGGGGGTATCCTTGCCCACTTACAGGATCCACGTGTTAAACGAGATAGTACACGTATGTGCGGTGTACGAAGAATAGGAAATGCTGATACGTGAGCTACATGTTTAACCAGAACTCGCGAAATAGAAAATAACGCTTTATAAGAAGAAAACATGGTGTAGAACTTCCTGTGTTGATAAATGGACACTCACGTGATTTTACTTTGCCATCGTCGCAATTTTATGACGTCTCATATTCCTGGTTTCGGTCTCGCAGATTTCGCTACAGTTAGCTGTACAGAATGAATGAAAAACTCAAACAGAGGGTTGCTCGTGGAGCAATTTAATTTTGAATTTTTAGACTTTAAAATGTTCAAATTTAAATTTTAGATTGTCTATATATATACTAACATTGTTACTAGACAACCCTAGGTAAATGCGAGGTTTTGGCTTATTTCCTCGTCATCTCTGTAGCCTATGTCTTTTAGTGACAACTCTCCTGGCTTAATAGTGGGAAAAAAAATCCTTAAGAAGCCTGATCAGGTGACAAAAATAGGCTAGTGTGGCACGATGACCTATAAGCATTTAGTGGGTAGCAGTTTAACTTTAGAATGTATGTTCTGCAAATAACTTACATATCTAGTTACCATGTTGGACATTATCAAACAGGTGGTATAGATATTAAATAAATGTCCTCGGTATTTGACGTCTTTTTTACCGCATCTTAAAGTGTATCACGCCACAACTTGCGCGCGGGCCTGAAGGGACAGTGCTTCAAATCAGCTGGGCCACCTGCACAAATGTAAGCGACCTTAAATGCACAAGGATAGTCCTTCCACTGTTTTGTAATCACAGCCGCATTCTGTCGGATCAGCGAAGAGCCTGGAACGCCGCAGTGACTGTCCTGACGCAATTTCCTGGGTGTGGCTAGCCGCGTTCCTCCAGAGTTTTTTGGACTGGAGAGGACGCTTCCCGCAGTGATCAGGGAAAGAAATGTATCAGCTATGTGTGGCGGAAAGAAGACCGCGACAAAGTAACAAACTAGGTGAGTAAACTCTGCAGTTTGGTTTATTCCCTTGGTCTATGTGTAGCCTATATCTTTTTGTGTACGTGGTGTGAAAAGTAACGCTTCGTCGGCCTGTCGCATTTCACTGCCTGAAGCGGTTTCAAAAATCCGGGCGGTGCTGTGACCAACAAAAGATAAAACGTTACAATCGCTTATGGGACAAGAGCCGAATAAAGGCTTGTTGGAGAATCAGACGGCTGTCCTTGTCGATAAAGCCTTTTCATATAAGTCATGATGGCTCAGACAGCATGGTGGCGCAGGCCCGGCGTAGACAATGCTGTTAGAAGTCCAAATGACTCGGGGCTAATTAATTACCTTGAGGAGAGGGGACTGCAAACAAAGTAAAAAATAACTTTTGTATTTACGCTTTGAGCATAGACTTTTATCATAAGCGACTCGCATTAGTAGTACATTCTCAGTTAATTAAATGTCAGTCTCTATTAGCGCAACTTAAGTTTGGGTTAAGTGCCCTGCTCAAGGGCACAACGGTGGCAGCCGGGAATCGAACCCACAATCGGTAGGCTAGTAGCATGCTAGCCAGGGTCTTAAAGCTTCACTACCCCCGCCCAATTTGCGCAGAATAGCGCGTGATGGACATGGCATGACCCTGAAGTCGCACACAGTAGGTTGTACAACTTCGTGTATATTTTTAGCTTCCTAAAATAATAATATGCTACAGATTAATGAATGTCCTATAAAAAAATGTGTAATTTGTCAAATTATCTTGTGTCTGATCATTCCACAGGCATTAGCCTTCAGCATGTCTAAGTTCAGTAAAGATTCAGTGAAGATATGATCGTTTGACATTTCGAAAGCAATGAGCAACAAGAACTGACCTTAAGTAGTGACAAGTTTGCAAGCACCAGCCTGACTATTTAAACTAGAGGCTCAAAGGTAGGCTGAGTTCATTTTGGCTTTAAGGAATAGTGGCGTTAAGGTTAGACTTTTCCAGAATTCAAGAAATCTTCACTAAATATATCATGTACAGCATATTCAGAAAATTATCAGTAGGCTACTGGTCAAGTATAGGCTATATTTCGGAAAGGGAAGTAACGTTAAAATCAATTAATGGTGCAGGGTCATATTACTATTAAAAACGGAGTTTGGAAACAAACTCAACTATGCTATTTTGGTTGTTTTCTGTAGTTAAAAGTTTGCAGACAGCAAGAATGGAGACATTGCTCATAAAGGCCAAAGCTGAAAAAAGGCAATTTAACCGAAAACCGTTTTAATTTTACACGCTTCATGTTCTGAAAGACGTAATGTGATGCTGTTTTCACAGATAGCGGGGGTGGGGGGCTGTGAAAAGACCGTGGCCGTGATGACACCTCATTGTCTCCATTTATATGAGCAAGTCAAAGGATTTCTTCTTTGATCTGAGCATAGCCCAAATAGCCCAGTCTAAATATCCTGTTGTTTACTTGTGGCATTCTGCCTACGCGGGTGCCTGTCTCTTCCCCCAGTCAACTTAATTTCCTAACAGAGTAGCCTAGGTCTCAAAATCATATGCCTGGCTGTGGCTGCATTTTCGTAGGCCTAATCCATTTAGCCCATTGAGAAGAGGAAGTGAATGTGTGAGTTTGTTTTATGGTAGTCTGCAGATTTTATCGCTGCTGATTGGCCTATCTCTTTTACATGCCACGGCAGTGAACCTAGATCATGGAAAGGTGCTGGGCTGCTAAGATGGTAAACTCAATGGGCCCCATCTACCTTATAGTACTAATTTTACTAGCCTACCGTTACTTTTAAGCACCTATCTCGGTCGTTATAAGGAGCATCTACACATGCTGTATCTTGTTCTTTGCATAATAGTCTAGGCTATCCAAATTTGGTACTGATTGATGGTGACGCTGACATGTAATGACTTGCAGTACCGGATTCCTGGAAATTTGTTAAAACTTCAGCTCTAGCAAGATGGATCATTAGCAATCTCTGCCACCGTCTATCTTTTCTAGATCCTCTTGCCCTGCCCTAGGTTGTCAAGTTTATGCCAGGCATTTCTGAGTGTCAGGTGTCAAAGGGAAGCCAGTGTGTTGAGTTTGCAGGTCTGTGCTGTCCAGTGTGTCCTGAGCAGCAGCTGTAGGCTAAGGTCATTTTAGAGAGAGAGAGAGAGGTTGGGGGGGGGGGGGGAATGAGGGAGGGACACAGAGGCCTTGTTAGTTTGAGAGCACGACTCGGCCATTATAGTGAACTACAGGAGAGAGTGGATGAGGAGAAAATAGCTTGGAGATGGAACAAAAGAGGAAACCAGCAATGAGACGTGGGAGTTTTTAGGGAGAGTGAGAGCTTGGTGAGTCAGTATGGCCGCCTGGGAGACCCAGTATGACCAAGAGGACTGAATGATTCATCTGAGCTGGTAATACAGTATTAGAGGAGAGGGTCAGTTTAACGTGCAAGGAATGATTTGGGGGGGGGCGTCATTTCTCTGAAGATGCATGTCCTCCTAGAATGGATAATGCCTGTAAACGCCTCGTTTTTGTTTTTGTTGCGTAGACGGTAGACATGGGTAACAGGGGTGCCCACTGCCCATGAAAAAGGTGTGTGTGTGTGTGTGTCTGTGAGGGCTTGAAGGAGTGGCCACTACCTACTGGCCTCAGCCATGTTATTTGGGACTCTGGACAAAGAACTGACCAACAATGGCCTCTTTGTGTGTGTGTGTGCGTGTGTGTAAGACGGGGGCTTGTTTTTGCCCCCACTGCTGTTAATGACTGTAGCCCTCCCCCGTCTGTATGTTGTAACAGGCGTAATGAAGGCCACCTGGCTGTACTGCTGCCATGTTCCTGAAAGGTTTTAAGAGCAGAAGGTGTGTTTAGTGAGGGGTGGCAACGAAGCGCGCGCGCACACACACACAGTGGGGGGAAGGTTGGGCAGAAACATGTTGAGTGCCCACAACCTTTTTCTCTCTCACACACACTCATTTTCTCACTCTGTCCCTCCCAAAAGGTGAAGAGAATTCCTTCTTTTTCTTGAACTTTCTATTCTTTGTGACATCATGGGCTTATTAATTCCCTGGCACCAAATTTAACCAAATGCTAAAAACGTATCCCATGGTCTTTCCCAAGACCCGCAATGCACACGGAGCACAGAGACCATTCCGTTCTTTGCATTTCTGTAATGATTACCCCTTAATCAGGCCACCACAAACCAAACCTTACCACACGCACTCTGCTTTGGGAACGATTGCTGGGAAAGGCAGGGTTGGGCTACAGTAACAACCCCCCCCCCCCCCCACACACACACACACACACACACACACATGCGGCACACACAGAGACAGAGCTACTGAAGTCTTTGATGTGTTGGAAAAAAGAAACAAAGAAAAGAGCCGTCGTTAGGAATCGCAAGTCTAAAATATCAGGTTGATGGTACACCTACGCTAAAACAAAAATCACCCGTGTGTGACTGCAAATGCTAAACAATGACACAATGGCATTCAACCTCTGTGCCAGATAATTGCTCTATGCCCCAACCAGTTTTCACCCGATTCACTGGGTGGCCTGACCACACGGCATTCTCCAGCTGCCATCCCAAGCCAAGTTAATTTGCCCGAGATGAGACTATTTCAAGTGGGCTTCCTGTAATGGCCCTCCTGTTCTGGCAGACCGTTTCATTATCGTCGACTAAGTGGTCAAATACAATTCCCATAATGGCACTCCTCTTCCTAATGGTGATCCACTGACGTAAGCGCTCACCCGTCGGTGGTCACGTGGCAAGGAGTTATTACGTTAAAGTGTTTAATGTCTACAAAATGGAGTCTCAGTTGCTGCTTCTGACATGCAGTAGTGTTCCTTACTGCACACAATAGAGCCTGGGAGGGGTCGTTACACATTGAGCGAACGTGGGCTCGTTTGTCTAACAAACCCATCCTCTCACCTTAAGTCGTTTCCTAACAGGCGCGGCTCTGTTTTGTAAAATGAGCTAGTATTTAGGGACATTAGCACAACAAATCAAGTTCTGGTGGTGGTACATCCCAGGTTGTTTGTAGTACAGCAGGATGCTCTGGCAGAAACAGCAAGTGTTCTTGCCCAGGGAGGACCAGACCAGACTGGTTCAGAGCTAGCAGCTCTGAAAGCAGTATCAATTTTCCTCCTTGCTCTTCCTGGCTTTGCTCTTGTCCACTTACCACCTACCCCTCTTTTGTCACACCCTTCCTACATTTTTCCTCTTCAATCCTCCGTCTCTCTCGACGTTAACATTCCTTTTTTTCTGCCCAGCTTCCCGAAGCGCTTTTTTTGTACAGCGGTTTTCACTCCTTATCTTTTAACTTTTCAAATCTTTTACACAGAAAAGGAACGCTTTCTTTTCCCCTTTATAGGGGACAAACACTCGCACACGTGCACACACACAGAAACACAAACACACCCTTGTTCTTATACACACACTAGCTGCTAGCGGCTTTAAGATGGAGTGGGGTAGAGGCAGGCCAAGGAAAAACAAGTGTGTAAACATATGTGTGTGTGTGAGGGAGAGAAAGAGGGAGAGAATGTCTGCATTTTGGTGCTGGTTGCTTAGGTTACACAAATACAAAGCTAAATGACTATTCTGTCCCTGAAAAGACAAAATTGGGGGAGGGGGAGAAGAGAGAGAAAGATGGAGATAACGCAAGAAAAGGAAGTGTGCGTGTTTATGAATCCTGTGTCTTAACCACTCCCTGATATAAAGAGGAAATGTCTCACAAGAGTGAGCTGATCTGAGCATACACACTCTCACACACCACTGTACATACATACATACATACACACACACACACACACACACACACACAAAAACATGCGCACACACACACATACTCAACCTCCTGTTTATACTGTGGTCCTGAAAAAGAAACTGTCCTGGTTTGGATGCGTTCTGCTTTAGAAGGTGTGTGTGTGTGTGTGTGTGTGTCTTTATGTGCCTGTGTCTGTATGTAATACTGCAAATGGGAGATCTGTGTGTTTGTTTTTGTGTGTGAAGTGGGACAGATGGAATGAGAATAGTAAGATAAGAAGCAAAGTAAACGCATATTTTAACCCCCCCCCCCCAAACACACACACTCACAGAAACGTGCACACATACATGCACACACATACCTGCTCCCTCTCCCTAAGTCCAAACTCCTGACTGTTCAAATGTCACCTAATGGAATAAATGGCTATTATGGCTAATTCTCTGAGGAATGCTACTTCATTCTCTTGCTCTTTCTGCCCTCCCCCCGTCACTCGACACATTTCTAGTGGTCACTGACAGCCGTACATTGAAAAACACACACACACACACACACACATTCAAAACAACAGTTTTGTGTGTGTGTGGGTGTGTGGTTTGCATAATTTCCCTCCGAAGCGAGGGGAGTACGTAGGTCAGGGCCATATACAGCCTCTATAGCAGAGTTGAAGAATCACTCTGGGATTCAACCCTTCGGCGTCGTCACCCTGTCTGACTCAGTCTTTCCTGTCTTGTCTGACACACACACACACACACACACACACACACACACACACACACACACACTCACATTCACAAAGACGTCCGTGACCTGTTATATAAAGGACCTCCAGAGCTGGAGAGGAACAATAGCAGACTGGGCCTTGGCCTTTTTCCGACGCCGCTTTCTCGCACTCTTCCTACCTCCTGCTGTTTAACTATCTCTCTCTCTGTCTCTCTTTCTCTCCCTCCCTCTGTCCATTCTTCCTTTCTTTCCCTTCTCTCTGTCTATCGCTCTGTCCTTGCCCCTTTGCAAGGTCAAGTTCTTAAAGCATCATATTCACAGTATGTGTGCGTTTAGTGTGCTGTTTCCTCTGCCCTGCTGCTCTGGGAAAATCTATATTTAGTTATATTGATCCATCCAACACACACTCACTCACTCTCTCTCTCTCTCTCTCTCACACACACACACACACACACACACACACACACTTGGTGCTAGGCTTACATCAGTAACAGAGGAGATTAAAGCCAGATGGGAGACATAATGGCCCTGCCATGTGCCAATCTGGCAACTCGGAGCAGACGCTGCACCAACTAGGAGGGGACGAGACGCACTGAATGAGACTTTATGAAGTTCAGCTGAGGCACAACCATCTTCCCCCCACACACACACACACACACACACACACACACAGACTCAAACACAGACAAAGGCTTTTTTTTTATTTTTACATTTTTTTTTTTACACAAACCACACACTCTTGTGCACGGCCTGTGTTGTCACCAGTTGTCACCAGTTTGCAGTTTGACCATATGGGTACAGAAATCCTTCTGTCTAACATTCTATCAATGTCAATCTCTGTGCTTGAGTGAGTCAGTGAGTGAGAGTGTGCATGTTTATGTGCATCTGTGAATGTCAGAGTTGTGCTCTCAATCTAACAAGACGTCTGTTTTCTGTCTGTCTGTCTGGCTGTCTCTCTCTCTGTGTCCATCCGTCTGTCTCTAGGTAAGCCATCATGATCCCCATCACCGAGCTGCGTTACTTTGCCGACACGCAGCCGGCGTACCGCATCCTGAAGCCCTGGTGGGATGTGTTCACCGACTACATCTCCATCGTCATGCTGATGATCGCCGTGTTCGGGGGCACGCTGCAGGTCACGCAGGACAAGATGATCTGCCTGCCGTGCAAGTGGGTGGTGAACCTGACCTGCGGCCACCAGAACGTCAGCGCCGAGCACTCGCCGACGGGCGGCCCGCCCGAACCCAAGGGCATCCAGTACGACCTGGATCGGCACCAGTACAACTATGTGGACGCCGTGTGCTATGAGAACAAGCTGCACTGGTTCGCCAAGTACTTCCCCTATCTGGTGCTGCTGCACACGCTCATCTTCCTGGCCTGCAGCAACTTTTGGTTCAAGTTCCCCCGCACCAGCTCCAAGCTGGAGCACTTTGTGTCCATCCTGCTCAAGTGCTTCGACTCGCCGTGGACCACGCGGGCGCTGTCGGAGACGGTGGTGGAGGAGAGCGACCCCAAGCCGCTGCCGCCGTCCTCGCAGCCGTCGGTCAAGTCCAACGGCGCCCGGGACCTCAAGCGCGCGTCCAGCGCCTCGGAGGACGTGGAGGCCAGCGTGCCCATGCTGCAGCGCACCAAGTCGCGGCTGGAGCAGGGCATCGTGGACCGCTCGGAGACGGGCGTGCTGGACAAGAAGGAGGGCGAGCAGGCCAAGGCGCTCTTCGAGAAGGTCAAGAAGTTCCGCGTGCACGTGGAGGAGGGCGACGTGGTCTACCGGCTGTACATCCGCCAGACGCTCATCAAGGTGGTCAAGTTTGCGCTCATCATCTGCTACACGGCGTACTACGTGCGCCACATCGAGTTCAGCGTCTGGTGCTCGGTGGACCTGGAGCGGCTGACGGGCTACCGCCTCTACCTGTGCGCCCACCCGCTGGCCACGCTCTTCAAGATCCTGGCGTGCTTCTACATCAGCCTGGTGGTGGTCTACGGCCTGATCTGCGTCTACACGCTGTGCTGGATGCTGCGGCGCTCGCTCAAGCGCTACTCCTTCGAGTCCATCCGCGAGGAGAGCAGCTACTCGGACATCCCCGACGTCAAGAACGACTTCGCCTTCATGCTGCACATGATCGACCAGTACGACCCGCTCTACTCCAAGCGCTTCGCCGTCTTCCTGTCGGAGGTGAGCGAGAACAAGCTGCGGCAGCTCAACCTCAACCTGGAGTGGACGCCCGAGAAGCTGCGCCAGCGCGCCACCAAGAACGCGCAGGACAAGCTGGAGCTGCACCTGTTCATGCTCAGCGGCATCCCGGACACGGTCTTCGACCTGCTGGAGCTGGAGGTGCTGAAGCTGGAGCTGATCCCCGACATCACCATCCCGCCCACCATCGCCCAGCTGGCCAACCTGCGTGAGCTCTGGCTCTACCACACGCCGGCCAAGATCGAGGCGCCGGCGTTGGCCTTCCTGCGCGAGAGCCTCAAGTCCCTGCACATCAAGTTCACCGACATCAAGGAGATCCCCCTGTGGATCTACAGCCTGAAGAACCTGAGCGAGCTGCACCTGACGGGCAACCTGAGCGCCGACAACAACCGCTACATCGTCATCGACGGCCTGCGCGAGCTCAAGCGCCTCAAGGTGCTGCGGCTCAAGAGCAACCTGACCAAGCTGCCGCAGGTGGTGACGGACGTGGGCGTGCACCTGCAGAAGCTCTCCATCAACAACGAGGGCACCAAGCTCATGGTGCTCAACAGCCTCAAGAAGATGGTCAACCTCACCGAGCTGGAGCTGGTGCGCTGCGACCTGGAGCGCATCCCGCACTCCATCTTCAGGTGAGTCCCACCTGCCTCTCCGCCTGCCTAGTGCTTCAGGTGGATCTACGGTCTTCATTTCCCAAAACAGTAGTTGCTAATTAAGGTATTTTCTGGTCGGTCATCTCCTAGGACTGGAACTAGGAACCCATTGTTGCTAACCAAGGTACTTTTGTTAGCAACTTCACCTACAAATTGGTAACTAGTTATGGGTCAGCAACTTTGGTTGATTACAGTGAAGCTGAACATTGATGACTGACACTGGGCCTCATTCAACAACCGTTCTTAAGAGGAAGTTTGTCCTTAGAACCAACTTCCAAGAACCAACTTCCAAGTTTATAAGATTTGTGTTCACCCATACAGTTTTTTAAATAGGACCTTTAGAACGTATTGAAGCATGTTCATAATAAGATATTGGTAAATGAGGCTCACTGGTATGCAGTTAATCTTTGGCTAGTTTGTAAGGATAGCGGGTGTTTAATGGTGTAATGAGAGAGTAGGTCAGCCGGTCAGTATTGAATTTCTGGGACGGTTGAGTCACAATAGCCTGGCAGATTGTTTTGTTATAAGTAAGGATCCAGGAAACCCTCGGTTGGATTAAATATGAATACATTCCCAGTGATGGTACCCTTCTTGTCTAGACAAATGTTGGATAAAAATGTTCAGCCAAGATATATAATGTTTTTTTATGGACATTTCTAAAATTGTATTTTTTTTCCTATCTGTACAGGGCATCAGTCTGTCTTTTTGACTCAGCTAGAGGTCAGAAAATTGTTCTAGCAGCACACACACACACAAACACACACAGTCTCAGCCCCACTCAATTTTGCCACTGCAGTGTTGTCTCATTGCCAAGGGGTGACTATGGATCGATTTGCCTCTGCCATCCATGTACTGATCCAAGCCTTGTGCTAGTGAGCCCCACTTTGCCCAAATGCCACAGACTTGCGTTAACTCCACGGCCAGAGAAACCGAGGCCTGAGCATGGCTTGCTAACTCACACACACACACACCTACTACTCACACACATGCATATAACAGTGTAGAACTTTAACCTTCACAGTGTGCTTTAGTACACCACCCTTGACATGCAGATTAGTGTTTTTGAGGGTTCAGACCTTAGGGATCAGGGGAGGGATTGGGATGAAGTCAACAATGGGAGAGTTATAATGCCAACTCTGTATATTACTGTGGCCTCAATATAATGTATTGACGTTGCATTGTATTCAACCATGTACTTAGATGTACTTAGAACAATCATCATCTATGACGTGGGCTAAAGATCGTTACACACAATACCAAAGTACATGTTGTTTTACTAATAAGTACAGCTTGTACACAGCTGAAATTAGAATCAATGCAGATACACATTCTAATTCTCCCCCCCCCCCCCCCCCCCCAGCCTTCACAACCTGCAGGAGATCGACCTGAAGGACAACAACCTGAAGACCATTGAGGAGATCATCAGTTTCCAGCACTTGCACCGGCTGACCTGCCTTAAGCTGTGGTACAACCAGATAGCCTACATCCCCATCCAGATCGGCACGCTCACCAACCTGGAGCGGCTGTACCTCAACCGCAACAAGATCGAGAAGATCCCCAGCCAGCTCTTCTTCTGCCGCAAGCTGCGCTACCTGGACCTCAGCCACAACAACCTGACCAGCATCCCCCCGGACATCGGCTTCCTCCAGAACCTGCAGTCACTGGCCGTCACCGCCAACAGGGTGAGTCTGTGTGTGTGTGTGTGTATCTGGGTGTGTGTGTGTGTGTCTGTAGAGCGGGGCTGATGAAACAACAACCAGGGGGCCATTTGCAGCCCTTTGCTATATTTCATTCGGCTCACAATCTAAAAATCTGAAGTCCTAAAAATAATGTAATGTGGCCCATTGTTGCGTTAAACAATATACAAACCCATTTCCTGTTGGCCATCTAGATTAGTATGACATCTGTCAATAGTCTCAAGAGACTGTCAATAGTCTAGTGTCATTAGGCACTATGGGATCACATTGAATGTTTTTGAAAGGCCCCTGGAGTTTCAGATACAGCAGTCAGTCTAACTTTCCACTCTCAACCGCTTGAGAACTTTTACATTGTCCCTTGGCAACATCACCTACCAGAGTAACAACATTTCGATATCAATTCTTTACAATTTCCATTTTTAAGGACAGTTGGAATTGTACTATTCTGTAAATGTTTTCTGTATGTGGCCAGTACACAGAAAGACCTGACCCTTCTTCCCTACGGTATTGGGGCTTGTGCTTGCTTGTGTGAAGGGAAAGTTAGATCTTTAACAGTGCATTTCAAAAAAAGAAGACGCCCTCAAAATGGGCTATGCATGGTGTTTCACAGGAAATTTGATTAGACTCCAGTCAGATAAAGTGTGTGTGTGTGTGTGTGTGTGTGACTCTGAAATGTGAGTGTGTTAGTTTCTGATGGGGGCACATGCTTTTAATTTGGGTTGTTTTTGTTTTCATTAGAATGTGTATGAATGTTTCTTAGAATTTATTAGAGAGCACATGCTTTTGTGTTAATTGGTTTTATTTTGGGGTTTTGTCCAGGTAGGTGGTATCCTAAATATAGCCTTCAGCCTTTATGAGACTACCCAGATCTTGTGTGTGTGTGTGTGTGTGTGTGTGTGTGTGTGTGTGTGTGTGCGCTCTGAACGCCCTCATTGTTGCTCCATTAGCGCGTTAGACCTAAATGAGTTGTGTAATTTGTGTGTGCGGAGACCAGATGGACATGATCTCAGCAGAAACAAGTCAGTGTGTGTGTGTGTGTGTGTGTGTGTGTGTGTGTGTATCAATGTGGACCCAATCATTTGTTTTGAGGTAACACAATTTATGTTCCCAGGAGAACAATGTGTTCTGCTCAGTCTTCCCAGCGCACACACACACACACACACACACACGCACGCACACAAACACCTATACCTACACAAAGCATTAAGAAAATCTGGCATAACATGATCAGTGGTAATTGGCTTGAGTGTTTTACCTATAGAATGTACTGCATTCCTAATTCCTTTGCAACACACACACACACACACACACACACACACACACAACATTTACAAGGGCAGATCTCATAAACATAGATGTGAGAGTTTAAAGAAAATATGTGTTTACTCAGTAAAATGTACAGGTGATGTTTTTAAGCCTCACATTGTGCTCACCTTGTGATCTCTCCTTTGTTTCCTTTCTTTGCCCCCCCCTCCTCTATTTCTTTTCTCCCTGGTATGTCTGTCTTCCTTCCTTTCATTTCTTTATTCTCTTTCTTTCTTTTCTTTCCCAATCCCTTCTTTCCCATTTTTTTTTTTCCTGTTCCTCCCTCCTCCCCCCTTAGATCGAGGCCCTTCCTCCGGAGCTGTTCCAGTGCCGTAAGCTGCGCTCTCTGAACCTGGGCAACAACTGCCTGAACACGCTGCCGTCTCGCTTCGGCGAGCTGACCAGCCTCACCCAGCTGGAGCTGCGGGGCAACCGGCTGGAGGGCCTGCCCGTGGAGCTGTCCGAGTGCCGCCTGCTGAAGCGCTCGGGCCTGGTCGTGGAGGAGGACCTCTTCAACACACTGCCGCCAGAGGTCAAGGAGCAGATGTGGCGCGCTGACAAGGAGCAGGCGTGAGGGAGGGAGTGGGTGGAGGTCAGGGGTCGAGTGTGAGATGGCGCGGCGCTAGAAGAGACAGAGACTCTGGGAGCGACGGGTGGATTTGATTGTAGTCCACTTGTTTTAATGTGTCTGCAAAAACGCCTGGACAGATGGACAAGGAAAGGGCACCGCTGAGTGAACGTGTGGCTGATTGAGATTGAGGCACCTTTTGTATTTGAGGATGTAGAGTTGGAGCTCTCCAATGTAATGTACTGAGCGATGTGTGCGAACGCACATGCTCAAACGCGTATGTGTAATCACCCCTCCGTGCCTCAAGGTGGCAGTGCAGGGAGAACCTTATAGACTCACTTAACACTTAACGGGGTGTGTGTGTAAGTGTATGTGCTCTTTTGAGCTTGTGCCTGATGCGTTGGAGAAAGTAAGGCATGGAATGCAAACAATCACACTAACAGCTCTACTGCTGTATGTAATGGAAAAAACGCACACATTACCTTCTCCCAACTCTCCACACTGTGTTAATAAACTTTACAATCTGACACACACACACACACACATACATACACTAGTGTGCCTGCGTAAATGGACTTAATCTGTCTTTGGAGTGAAGGAGTACTTCACTTCGCAAGTCTAGAAAATGAAGGTCCTTCTATAAAAGGGAATTTGAGACAGGCAGTCACATAGCCAGCTTTTGACTCCTGTTCTGATGGCCTTAACGTCATATGCTGGAATCCTGGCTGCTTGTAGAAAAACACATTTAAAAAGCTTGCATTTTTTTTAATTTTATGTTTTATTTTTTTGTTTCAAAATATGCAAATGTATGTTTTAACATTCATGTCGGACATAACACTTTGTTTTTGTATTAGCCGTTTATATGGTTTATTATTATATTGTAATTATTTTAATGTTTTAACAAAGAGAATGGTAGGTTGAGTGTACTGATGTACAGTATGTCGTCATGCCCAACCACAGAGACTGAATGTCAAACACACATGCGCGTACCTACTGCTCAGTAAGCCAATGAAACACTCATTTATTACAGTCTTGTCTCCTGGTGTGATTTTTTTTATTATTATTGAAAAGATGAGGAATTAAGTATCACAATAAGAGGGTGGTTGTTCTTGTGAAACTTTAATTAGTTGCACCTACAGCAGCATTGGTCCATGCACACACTGATTCCTGACTAGAGTAACCTGTGTAATACTGGCACAGAAGATGCCTTTCTATCTGCACAGTCAATGCTTTAATGTGTATATTTTAGTCAACGTATTTGCCTGTTGCATTATCTATAGTACTATATGAACAGCATCATGTTTTTATATGTCCTAGGTTTTTCGCAAATCAACCCTTGAGAGGACTGAATGATATAGTAATTGTAGTTTAAACTAGGCCTACTACAAAAGACTGTATTACAGCTACTTTCCCACAAGGGGGCGCGTTTTCTACTACAGACATGGCAAGTAGTATTACCTGTAAATCTCTTATCTGCCGAACAACAAGCTCCAAATTGTGTAAAATGTGGATTTTTTGAAGGAAATAAATGACCACTTTGGTGCAGCGAGTAAAGGTTAAAGTACAGAATCCCTCCTGTTGCATCAGTGAGGTTACATTTTAATCGAATGTGACAAGTCTTAGATCACGCGGTGCTCTGGATTGGTTTAGTTCGAGAGATACCCGGATTGGGGACGGAGGTGCACTGTATTGTGAAAGAAGTCAGCATGGATGTCTTAAAAGACTCGGACGTGCACAAGGCAAGTATTTACACTATACAGTTTGCACTTTACAATTTACAGTTTGCAAATTTCATTGCATACACATTTTAACGCCTTTTCGACAAAGTTCGTGGATTGATGACATTGACGCAGCTCGTGGGTTTTCGTCAAATCTCCTTTTATCTCCTCTCAGACTAATCACACCTAGACAGTACACTGCCTGGCTATAATGAATGCATTACAATAAATAAACTAACATTCGTCTTGAAAGCATTTCACTCTTTCAGAAGTATGCTAATTGACTTGTTGCAGGGGATGTTGGGTGCTTGATTCTTACTTGCTCGCATGAGGGGCGTGTGGGGCAGATTACGTAATGGCCCAAAGACTGGCAGTAAATTATGGGCTACATTCACAGTTAACGGTTAACACAAAGTATTTTAAAAGCACAACAATTATATGCAGGGGTGTTTGCAAAAGGAATTCTTTGTGAGTTGTTTGTGATATGCACTGATTTCACTAGAAGTGGGTAGCCTGATTACAGTTCTTTCAAATGCACTTATAAAAGGGACTTGCACCCTCTTACTGTTTACTTTGACCACATCACATAATAAATAAAAGTGGAGACAGATGCAGTCACCTCACATCTAAATAGCTTTTGTCAGACTCAGATTAAAACGGGCAATTTATTCTCATTCTAATAAGTGTACAATTAGGCCTATTCTCTAATAGCTGAGGTATTGTTATGACAGTACCAAGATGAAGGCTACCTGGTGCTGGAGGGCTTTCTGACAGAAGCCGAGTGTGATGGTCTACGGACGCGAATGAAAGATATTGTGGAGGACATGGATGTGCCGCCACATTGCCGCATACAGTTCTCCACTGACCAGGATGAGCAACTGAAATCCCAGGTATCCTATTGGAAATTCATACTTACAGTTAATGTTACTGTTGGGTTTTTTTTTATAGACAATTGTGTGTGTGTGTGTGTGTGTGTGTGTGTGTGTGAGAGAGAGAGAGAGAGAGAGAGAGAAAGAGACTGACAGTGTATCATCACCTATACTTATCAGTGGATGTCTGTGTTTGTTAATATTTGACACCTTATGCTACTCATGTCCTCAGATGCAGGTAAGAATTTGTCGTTATAGTCTACCAGTTTATGTAGTGTGTTTAACAACGTGTGCCCTCATTCCCCTTGCTATTCTGGTGTGCTTTGCTTGTGTGGTGATGGTATGTGGTCGTATTGTCTTTCAGTTTTTCCATTGCCTTATATTACTGCGAGACCCCCAATAACATCCCCCTGCACTCTTAACTACAAAGGAACTCTTCATAGAAGTCTGTAGACCTTCATTAGTTGGAGCAGTTCCCTGCACAGTCTAGTGCTCTGTGTTAGCCAGGCTTAGAGAAGAGCTAAGAGGTATATCTAATCACTGGAAGCCAGGCTTAGAGAAGAGCTAAGAGGTATATCTAATCACTGGAAG
>JAGFZM010002741.1:0-14330 GCA_017657215.1 Limnothrissa miodon | reverse complement strand
TACCTGTATCTCCAGCCTCAGTACCTCAGTACACTAGCATTCCAGCATTCCTCACAACCAGTACAATACTACATTACAGTACAATACAGTACAATGCCACACAAATTAAACACATTATGTGAATAAAACATGTTTTTTGGAGAAACCGAGTTCTTAGTCTTATATAGTATAGTTTTATAGAGTTTTACTTTACAGCTTCAGCTATATAGGAACTTCCAGGTCATTGGTCCTCAGGGGCGTAATAATAATTGAAGATGTGCCCATATCACAGCAGTCGTTAAGTCATCCAAGCATCTGATTCTGGATCAGAATCTCATTGGCTGTTTTTAATAACACAAATGCTTACCCTACCCCTTGCCATGCCACTGCTCAGAACCATGGCTCCTGTGGAATGGACCCATTTTGTCACCACCTCAGGATTAGCTTGGCTCCAGGAGTACAGAGGTCCAGTCTTCAGTCAGATGGAAAGTCCCTCAGCATCATTGGCTAAACATGTAGAGTAATCCAAACTCTGGCAAACACACTCTGAATAAAAGAAGGGTACTGTACATGTGTGTGTGTGTGTGTGTGTGGAGAGAGACTTTGAAAGGAAGAATTCATCCAGTCTGGGCTGGATGAAAGCCTGCTGTTGGCGTGGGTGTGTAAGGCTAATTATGGATTTGAAGTCATTTGGTTTCTAAATTTGCCAGAAAGTATATAATGTGCAAGGCGTCTTGGAAGGGAACAGCTCTGTGTGTGAGTGTGTGTGTGATTAAATCACGAGAACATCATGATCTTTGAAGTTTGTATACTCTGCCGCACAATAACGACTACATGTTAGAAATAACTTTTTCCTTTATTTGACTCACACGCTTCCCTGAACAAAAGACAGAGATCCGTATTATTACATTAAGAGTACAGCACAGGACAGCATGCTGAGAGCATTCACACATCCCATAATACTCTTTCTGTCAATGGAGGGAATTTTAATACCATCCCTGGTCTGTCACTATGGAAATGGGTGGCTATTTGCAGAAACTGGGCATAGCTTGTGTTAGAAACCAAATGCAGTAAACGAGGCAGACAAATTGCTACCTGCTGGAGGTGGTGGATGCTGAGCACAGTTGCCTGGTTACAAGGTTGCCTTCAGGCATACGTTCTTTTAACCAGCCCGACAGGGGGATCAGAAGGAGACTGAACATCTTTGGGAGGGGGATGTGGAAGTAAAAAAAAAACTAGATTGTTTTAAGAGAGCTTGAGGCGCCACAGCTGTTCACAAAAGGTTTAAACATTCCATGTTAGTTCACATAGTAGAAGAATTTTTGGGAAGCAAAATTAGATCGTTTAGAAGTGTTTTGTTTACACACCTAAAACACTGTATAGAGAAAAGGAGTCAGGGTACCATCTGCCCTAATATACTCTTAAAGCCATATGTAACCTCCTGATCGGTCCATCTCACTAGAAAACGTCATCTAGATCAATCCAGACTATTTTCATCTGTCGCCCCAACACACACACACACACACTTTATACTGCACTTTTATTACACTCTTCCTCTCAATTCCTGCCAGTTCCCCGTTCCTCAGGTCGCAAGTTTTTGTTGTTGGTGTTGTAGCTTGAATGTCATTCCTCTTTTGTAAGTCACTTAGGATTGAAGCGTCTGCTAAATAATACATGTACGTTTACACTACGTATATAAATGTAGACGCGTCTATTCATTCAGATAGAGTATCCCAAACTTTTGTTCTCTTCCACACACCCTCGAGTACAATCTGCACGTCAATCATTAGAATCAAATCAAGTCAAGCCAGGGCTTACTAATAAAGGTTAATGAGTAGGTAATTGCTTACACAAAATCAAAACAACAATGCTATTTTAATTTTCAGCTACACAAAACAATGTAAACACACTGCATTCAATTGGACTCATTTAAATAATAATCATAATTATAATAGTACAACAACACAATTTGTTTTTACAGTGACAAAATATGTAAGAATCAGAATCAGCATATTGATAGTGGTTTGCCTCCTTCAAACAAGTAAACACAGTGGGGCTTAGGCAAAACTGGTTTGGTCTATTTACACCAGGAACTCTGCAGACACTCTGGGTTGGTTTTGAGGCCAAGGAACCACATCTTAACAGGAACATTGTTCAGTCTCACCACTGGGGTCAACCTGGGGGCCTGGAAAATTACCCTCATTTCTGTGGGCTTTTTTCCCCCCATATTCAGAGACTGGAGCCAAAGTGAGTTGGGATCCCAACCACACTATCAACTTCTCCAACACCAGCAACCTACAACAGCTACAGAACACACACACACACACACAACCAACGACAATAGGATGCACGAGACTCTGATCTTGCCTCAGGTTCTCCCAACTTTGTGACGAGTACCATCTGATGTCTAAGCAACATGCAGGTTATCTACAGTAGTATCTACACAAGGCTGAAGTCAGTCACAGCAGGTAGCTGCCAACTGCTGGTGTGTTTGAAAAAGGTGCCGAAATGAGTTCTGGCCATGACACTGATAGAAAGACAGGCGTTAAGGCAAACATGTTCAAACTGATATTTTTGTTTTACAAAAAGGCAAAGAAGAAACTGAAATCATTCAATACAACCTTTTTTGATCGGAGAGAAAAAAAAAAACAGAAACAGACAGACAACACTAGTAGTCCACAGTCCAGTGTTCTTCATAGGCAAATGTCAAAAGCAGGGCCTGGGGCTGTTTGTTAATTACAATGGGAGATCATCAGTGTGTGTGTGTCTGTGTGTGTGAGAGCATATATGTTTATACTGCTGCAAAGAGATGCAGAAGATAAGGGATTGTGCGGATGAAAAAGCTGAATTTCATCCCTCATTCCGTACCACTCTTCGTCACCGGTCTGTCTGCTGACAAGATATGACTAATGGATGGTGTAATAAATTAAAGTAAGAGGTCATTAGAGTCAATTTATCTTCCCCTTCATGTCTGCACAGCTGCTGTCTGCTCTTGCATCACATGACAGCAGAGCCCTTGAAACAGCCCAGTGGGGGAGTACTGTGTGTGTGTGTGTGTGTGTGTGTGTGTCTGTGTGTCTGACACTTGCTGTCCTTAAATGTCCCAGGCTGTCTGAATGTCACTGCATCTGTGTGTATAGATTTGGCAATTGTCATTGTTACCTGTGGTGACCAACATGAAGTAAGAATTTTAACATTTGTATGATTATGGGGATATGTAGTGTGAATGTATGTATGTGTGTGTGTGTGTGCACATGCGTGCGTGTGTGTGTGTGATTGTGCTTGTTCCGACTCACAGCAACAACAGTATGTGCAGGTAAAGGGGCAGCAACAGGTTGTCGATCTGCGACGTGTACGCCTCCAGCATGGCCACTGTGGAGATGGAGCCCACCACCCACGAGTAGCTGGCGTTCAGGTTCAGGCTGCCGTCGGCCAGCAGGAACATGGCCACGGCGATGACCTGGGCGAACACAGAGGTGGCCGTACCCTCCATGGTCTTCTTGGTGCCGGGCCAGCGGATTTCCCCCACGGAGCTGCCAAAGACGGATGCCACCGCGTCGCCCACCCCCACCGAGAGCACCCCGGCGTAGGGGAGCAGGCCAGCCGCCCCTGGCAGTCCGCTCTTGGGCACGCACGGCCCCGGGGTCAGCCAGAGGGGGAGCGAGACCCCCACCAACAGGTAGATGTGTGTGAGCACCAGGGGCCCGCTGTCCCGCTCGTCCAGGAAGTGTGCCAGCAGCCGGCGCAGGTGCGGCCCCAGCGGAAGGATCCGGAAGTAGCGCACAAACTCCAGGAAGAGGAAGACCCCCAGGCAGCCGGCCGAGGCCAGGTGCAGCAGGGGCCGGTCAAGGACCAGCCCTGGCACGAAGGTGAGGACTGTCACCACGTGGAAGGCCTTGCGCACGGCCGTGGACGCCTGCTCCTTCTTGCTGCCTGACGAACGCCGCTGTCGGCGGTTCTGCTGCATCACCACGGCGACGGCGGCCAACGCCAGCAGGGCCCAGTAGCCCAGCAGCCACAGGCGGCGGCTGTCGGAGGCCAGGAAGGCGATGACCCAGGCGATGGGGTGCGTGTTGGTCAGCAGCGAGAGCCACGGCAGCAGCAGCCCCAGGCCCAGCACGGCCACCAGCACGTGGAAGAAGAGCGAGCCAGCCCACGAGCCGGCCTCCAGGAAGAGGAAGAGGAGCGCAAAGATGGTGCCCAGGAGCAGGCAGCCCACCACCACCACCGGCAGGTAGTACTGGATGGGCTCGGCGCGGGTCTCACTAGCCGCACTCAGCGAGCGCTTGATGAGCTGGTTGATGACGAAGCTGAAGGCAGCGATGACCAGCAGCGCTTCCCCTGGCGTGAAGCAGCGCGGGAGCAGGTACAGCAGGATGAGGCTGAGATAGACGAAGATCAGGAGCACCTCGAGGACCTCGATCACCTCCGACACCGTCAGCGTGTGCTTGGTGCAGTACAGGATGGCGCTGCCAGTCACCCCGGCCACCACGCAGGTGTTGGTGGGCACGGGACGCGTCACCCCCAGAGCGATCAGCGAGACAAAGAGCGCCAGCATCATGCCGGTCACCGCCACCACCAGGCCGAAGCGCTCCATGTGCACGTTGCCCGCCAAGATGCAGCGGCTCCGCAGAGCCAGGCCCAACAGGGGCATGACCATGCTGGCTGGCAGGACGCCGCTGCTGGCCCCCGGGCGGAACTGGAAGACGGCCGCTCCGGACCGCAGGAGCCGGTCCCATTTGTGCTGCACGTAGAAGGCTTGGATGGCGAGGGCGATGCAGCACCATGACAACGGGGTCCATACGGCGGCGTGCACAAACAGCACCATGGCAAACACCACAGCGGACTCCACCAGCACCGGGTTCGTCTGCATGGCTCAGGAGGTAGGAGAGAGGCAGAGAGAGAGGGGAAAAAAGAACTGCAAGGATGACAAGGGAAATGAGCAGGAGTTTAACACCAACTTGGAGAAGGAGGGGTATGCAGTATGCAGTCATCAAATTTTCATACTAGGACACGCCATGACCCTCCAGTGTCAGATCTGTGGAGGAAAAGAGAGTGGTGATTAGCATAGTGCTAGATTAACTTGTTCACTTAAGTCACTATAAACAACGAAAACTATAGTAAAACCCTTTTTCAGAAAATAAAACGAGCTCCACAAACATCTGTAGTCATTCCCAGTCATAATGTTGAATTTAACGGAGACAACCCTTAGATACAATTTAGCTATGCAACATTGCCTTGCGAAATGTGAATGGCGCCTCAATTTGCAATCCAACCTCTCCCCAGGTTGAACTTTGACACAGTTAAGGCCAACACCCATGGAAAATGCACCCATCGGTATAACTATTAGCACTTGATTCCTTAAAGTCAGAATCAGACCCGCCATATGATATGTGACATCCGTCACTGGTTTACAGCTGTCTACATTAACGTTACATGCATTACATGCATGAAACATACATTACATTACATGAAACAAGTAAATCGTTTTCGTAGGGCTATGAATGTGTTTAACCAGAAAGGACCAAAAAAGATTTAGAGATGAAGAAATCGATTCACATCATACGTATCGTAAACAATGTGTAGCATGGATAGCTAGCCTATTCATAAAACGGATCTCATGGATGCTTTCATTCATTCATTTGTAGCTTTGAATAAAATAGAAAATACTGCACATAATGGAAACCTATGAAATTATATTCGAAACCTATGAAATTACATAATGGTAATGTTATCCCATCCGAGGTCCGGCGTGTAACGGTAATCCCTTATTGCCCGAATAATGGAGTGTCATTTCTGAAGGTGCCAAGAGGAGCAGCTGGCTGTCTGACTGACCACCACTGACACTGAACGTCTGATGTCTGTGCGAGCCCAGTAGTTTAGCACGCAGCAAAGAGAAACCATTAAATGTACTGAACGTATTGCAAAGAAAATGACCTACTTACCAAATACACGATTTAAGTAACTAAGTTAGCGACAGGATTTTGTTATACCAACCCACTCGAACTATTTCTTTCAATCAGCTGGCGAACTCACATCCGTACGGAGGTAGCCATATTTGACAGCTGCATCACGTGGTATTCCACAGGCCTAATATACACGGCTGACAAAATAACAAAACATTTATTTTACAAAAAATTAAAACACATGTAGCGTTATAGATGACACAAATTTACTAAACATGTTCTGTCTTGAGTATTTTATTTCATTTAAAATAGAAGAGGTCACGTGATATTGGTTCGCCTTTGCTGATTGGTCACTCGTGAAAATGAAAGATGGCGGACTCGGAGATATGTGTCAGGTAAATCTTTGAAAACTAAAGATTGTTTTGTCAGACTTTCATCCCACTTTGTGTTTTGCGATTTGGGGATTTATTTAGCCCAACGCCTTCTACTTCATGAAGATGTTGGTACAGTTGAAGAGTGACATGTAAATAATTCAAAACGTCATTTACATCCCTAGTATTGGAGGGAACGTGTTGCTGACCACATTTGAATAGCATTGCTAATTTGCTAGCTCCCGCAAGTTTTCGAATAACATATCTCATAGGTCAAGTGTGACATTTCTTATCCACCGTTTGACAAATAATAATGTAGCCATACAGACACTGTTTACGATACTCATCTGAAATGTAGTTTTCTGTCTAAAGATAGAATCTTAGTTACTGGGCTAGCTATTGAGATGTAAGTTGCCAGACTGCCCCCTGAAAACAATGAATGACGCTTAACTTGGGTTACATTTCTGGCCAGAGGTGTTCTGAATCAAGATATGAAAAACATCAAGTTAGCCCGTCTCCTTTTGTACTTGTTTGATGTGACTGTTTTTGTAACGTTTGTTTCGGTTTTAGGAGTAGTCGGCAATTATGGACTATACTGCTTGGGAGATCTGCTCTGAGGGAACCCGTAAGAAAACCATATTTCTTCCTGTCATACTAAAAATAAGACACGGCTTCAATGTTTAGTGCATCAACTGCATGTTCGGCTGTCTGTCTGTTTTTTGTTCCCAATACTTCAACGTTACTTTTGAATTCTGGACAAATAGGGCATCAGTCTGATTTAAATTAAAAAAAAAAAAAAATTATTATAATATATATATATATATATTTTAAGTATAATATTTCTGTACTTAAGTCCAGTTCTTTAACTGGATTGCTTATCTGAAAATGTTTGCATATATTTATAATTTAAGAAGTGTGGATATACGTTATCTCCTAGTAATCTCATCTAGTAATCAAACTGCAGTTTGAAATAGTTGAAGTTATCTATTTATATTAATTCAATTATTGAAATAATTTATATTGATATATGTCGGTAAATTCAAATAGTAAAATTATGTCAAATGTTGTTAATATTATGTTTATAGTTTGGTGTATCATGCGCTTGAACAAGTGTAGTGTTGATGGCGTTAGTATAATTTGTATTGATCAGTGTATCACCACTGCAAATGGCTTATTGTTATTTGTATCTTGTGGCAATATGGAAAATCACAGTGTTTATGTAACAAAGGACAAATGCATTTGGAATGGTTTGTAGGTTTTTTTTTGTTTTGAGGTTGTTGTGTTTGTGACTTTTTTAGGCCCAGATCGAGGCTGAGTTGGACAGACACTGGGAAAGACTTCTTCAAGGCCTGAGCTACTACAAACCACCCAGGTATTTCCCACGATTGTGTGTGGAAGCAAAACACTAAGTAAATATCTTTAACCTCAATGTTCAACAAATACTTATGTCACGGAGGCCTACTGTTTATAACTCATACATATGTGGTGTGTGTGTGTGTGTGTGTGTGCGTGTGTGTGTGTGTGTGTGTGTGTGTGTGTGCGTGCGTGCATGCTAGCACCACATCTGCAGACAAACTTAAAGCGGACAAGAATGTAGCTGCCTCTATGAAAGAGTTTGGCCTTAGGATCAGCAAACTACTGGTAAGGCATTTGTTTTTTCTTTTCGTATGTCCTTATACTTATTTTTTTCATGTGTAATAAATAATGTGTCTTTATTAAAGATGCCCTATGAGATTCTGCAGGATTTTTAGTGCAGTTAAATTTTTGAATTGAACTGTAAGCATCTCCCCTTGATCGGCTTGCTGTCGGCCCCCTGAATTGGTAGATTGCGATTGGTTGGCCGTGGTTTGTTATGTTTTAGTTTAGTTAGCTAGAATCCTGTAGCATCTCATAGGGTACCTTTGAATTATTATTTTTTTAAAGAATTGGTTTGTTTTACTCCTTCTGTATAGTTGTTCTCTATATCTCTAGTGCAGTTGGTACATTGTTGTTTGGTACATTGTAGTTTGTTTTTCAGCTTGTCTATACTATAATTGAGGTAGGAATTGTCTAAAGATATTTGTTATTATTTGCATGTGTGTTACGTGCAGGCTCTGGATGAACAGCAAAGTGTGCAGATCTTGCAGTCTTACCTGCAGGAGGATTACAGAGGAACACGTGATACACTTAAGGTACTAATGACAATTCCTCTTCAAATTTCACTGTTCAAAAAAGGATCATAGACATTTAAACTATGCTTTTATGAAATTCATAGAATTGTAATTTAACCATATTTCTCTCTTTGTCTCTTTTCTTTCTAACTCTCTTTCTCATTGTACAGACAGTACTGCAGGAGGAGAGACAGAGTCAGGCTTTGCTTTTGAAAGTACGACCCTTATATAACAAATTTGACATTTCTTGTCGTCAATGAGATTTTTACATTGTGACATTTATTATTTGTTGTAGATTGCAGACTATTACTATGAGGAGAGGGTGTGTCTCCTGCGTTGTGTGCTTCTCCTGCTCACATACTACCAAGATGAAAGACATCCCTACATGGTACACAGCTCTCTCTCTCTCTCTCTCTCTCTCTCTCTCTCTCGCTCTCTCTCTCTCGCTCTCTCTCGCTAGCTATTGGAAGTGTGCAGTGACTCATAGTTTGGCAGTGTGGAATGCAAGTTGAATTTGGTTTAGTGTCATGTGAGGTACATTACACTAATAGTGTGTGTGTGTGTCCGTCCGTGTCCTGCAGACAGAGTATGCGGCCTGTGTTGGCAAGCTGGAGAAAGACCTGGTGTCCAAGTATCAGCAGCAGTTTGAGGAGCTCATTAAGGCTGAGGCGCCAACATGGGAAACTCATGGGAACCTGATGGTGAAGACCCTCTCCCTCCTCAACCCTAATATACCGCACAGCCGGGAAACCAACTACACTAGCTTAGTCAAGCGGCTTTTTCTTGATCTGTCAAATACTTTTCACTATTGCCATTTGACTTGATAACATATTTAACATTCGTTTTGAGTTTCACTTGTGTGAATTTCTTGGTTTAATACCAATGTCTGATCAAAATTTTATATCTATTGTCTAATTGCTATTACTTTTATTGGGAAATTAATGTTAAGTTGATGTTAATGTTAAGTACTTATTTTCCCAGCTGTAAATGCACTTTACAGTTTATACTTATAATACTATGCACTTATTGAATTACTATGTAGTTGAAGACACATGCCACTGAGCTTTAAATAATTACTTTCATTCAAAAATGCCTAATGGTATTTATAATCTAAGTATTTAAAAATGTTGCTGGTTAATTGTTCAGTCAGTGGGCCACAGCTGATGTACCCTTTGCTGTTCCCTGGGTGCTGATGCCCCTGGCAGCCACTACCCTAGGATGGCACGTGCTAGTCACTAGTTCACAATAAATATCTAATGTTGTTGCCCAGCCAACTGTACAATGACCACAAAAAAGTCATGAGTAAATTCAGAGGATTAAAAAGAGTACATATACTTACTTAATTATACTTGAATACTAAAGTGTCTTCCTTCCCTGTGTCAGACTGATGGGCAGGTGTGCCGCTGGTTCAGGCAGTGCTTGCGGGAGCAGGCTCTGCTGCTGGAGGTCATGTTCCTCTACTACGCATACTTCGAGATGCCGTGTGCCGATCTGGCCAGTTTTACGCGCCTCTTCAAAGAGTTGGGCTTCGGTCGGCGCCAGACCAACCGACACCTGGTGGACAAAAGCATGGACCCACTGGTGGACCGCATTGGGTCGGTATTTACAGTACACACACACGCACACACACACACATATAATCACATCCTCACCACGTATTGTGTCATTTGTCAATCATGCATTTTGGATTTGATTCTTGATCCCCACGATTTTAGTTTGTGACTTTGTATAAAAGTGTTTTCTACATACCAGTACATTTTACTTTTATGTGAATACTGCTTGTGTAGTAATGAGCGTCTGTGGTTAAGCATGTTTAGGTCCATGCTGTCCTTTGTTTAACATTTGTTGTCATGTTTGTACAGAGCAGTTGTGCTGTTTAGACGTGGCATCTGCAGAGGTTGGTATGTGTTTGTTGTTACGCTATGCTCATGTTTGGTTATTGTTTGTGTGTAGATATTTTAGCTCTCTGATCCTGGTCGAGGGAATGGACATTGACTTCCTGCACAAGTGCACTCTGGAGGACCGCACAGACCAACATCAGTTCCACAACACCCCTGAGATCTGCAAGGTCCGTCATACAAATATAAGCTCAACCAATCACAATAGACTAGTGGGATATCTCGGCCAATCAGTCTGTCTGAGCCCGCCCTCAGTTCTGAGGGCTGCTTGGTCCTGTTCGCTGTCTGTTGCTCTCAGTGTACGTATAGATTCATGAAGTACCATTGTGGTCATGGTTGAAGGGATTTGTTCAAGCTGTTGGCTGGTGGGCTGGCTAACATGCTGTACAGCTCATGCTGTAATTGGAAGTCAAAGACTGTTCTGATAAAGAAAAGCCTCATTGCACTCCGGAATCCATTACTGTAAGCCAGGCATCCATCTATCTCAAACAAGCCTATTGGTATGGTTAAAGGCTTGTGTCAATGGTGTAGTTCCTTTGGTCCTCTATCCCTAAATGTGTGTGTGTGTGTGTGTGCTGTTGGCTTGGTTAAAGGCTGGTATCAAGAAGTGATAGTGCAGTTCTTATGGCCCTCAATAACTAAATGTGTGTGTGTGATGAGTGTATTGCTATTAGCTCATTAAAAGCTGGAGTCAGGAAATAACTCTCTGTGTGTGTGTGTGTGTGTGTGTGTACCTGTGTAGGAGATGGACCAGATGCTGCTGACGTTCGGGGACATCCCTCACCATGGCCCTGTGCTGCTTGGCTGGGTGCTGCTGCGTCACACACTCTCCCCTGAAGAGGGCGCCGCTGCTGTCACACGCCTCGGGCACATCACACTGCAGCTCAACGTCTTCGGCTACCTCACCGACATGCTGCAGGCTCTCAGCTCCACTGGGAACAACGTGAGTGACTTAACACACACTCACATAGATATAGCCAAAAACCTGCTCGCCTAAATCCATAAGACCAGGTAACATATCTAGTTATCCACACAGAACCCAGTTCTCTCCACGGCCACTGAAGAGGAATTTCCTCTGTGTGTGTGTGTGTGTGTGTCTGTGTGTGTGTGTTTGCAGTGCACAGCTAGCACCGCTCGGATGTGCATCTACGGCCTTCTGTCGTTCGTCATCACGTCCTTCGAGGAGGACACTTTGGGCAGCCAGCAGGTGAGCTCTGTTGCGCCTCCACAGGTTCTATGTGACTACTCTACTACTAGTACACTAGTACAGTATACTTCCCTGCACACTACTCAGTAATCTCCCTCTTGCTCCACAGAACCTGCTGAATGCTGTGTGTGAGGTGCTGGCTGCTCCCAGTTTGGCTGAACTTTTCTGGGAATCGGTGAGTGGTGTGTGTGTGCTTGTTTATACACACACATGCATGCATAATATATGAAATACTGAAGTAATCCTAACTAATTATGTGCTATAGTTATAACATAAAGGCATTATTGTTATTATAACTTCAATATTTATAACACATGTATTACACATCTAACATGTTCTGTCCATATATGCTATAGAGCATTTGTAACACACCCAACATATGTATTATGCCTTAGTAAAGTTATTTGAAGTTCCTTTGCCTTTCTCCTTCAGAAACCCAACACAGGGCTGAGTATGATTCTTGACAGTGCGGTGGGGGTGTTCCCTCACAAGCTACGACCTCTCCTTCAACTGCTCACGGCACTACTGGCTGACAAACCCACAGCTAAAAAGGCATTTTATATATATATATATATATACACACACACATACAGTGCCAGACATTTACACAATCCCAAGGCTCCAGCTTGACTATGCCTTGTCCTTATTCCATCCTGTTCTCCAGGTATACATGATCTTGGATAAGATGTCCATCTACACTGAAGTTTACAAACACAAGCCCAACGATTTTGACTCCAGTGATGATGAAACCATCTGGAGACGAAAAGTCCCAAAGCTTGTCTACCCGTTAGGTGCGTGTGTGTGTGTGTGTGTGTGTGTGAGTTCCACGCATTTAGTTCAAGATTAATAATGTGATCAAAATTCCCAACATGGTCAATTTGGTGACCCTTTCTCTCTTTTTCTCCCACCCTCCAATCCAATTCTCTCCCTATCTCTATCCCCCTTCATTCTCATCTCCATTCTTTTTTTTATCTTTCTCTCTCTTTCCATTTTGTCTCTTTCTCTCTTTCTCTCCCCCCCTCCCTCTCCCCAGGCTCGGGCCAGACTAACCTGCGTATGCCTCTGGGGGTGCTGGGCCAGGTGTCAGTGAGTCCAGAGGGCTTTGTGGTGCGCTGGGAGTACAACTACTCCTGCTGGAGCCTCTTCACCTGTGAGATAGAGATGCTGCTGCACGTGGTCTCCACTGCAGGTACACACACACACACACACACACACACACACACACACAGGTGTCCTGCACGTGGTCTCCACTGCAGGCACACACACACACACACACACACACACACAGGTGTCCTGCACGTGGTCTTTACTGCAAGTGTACACACACACACACACTCACACACACAGGTGTCTTGAATTTGGTCCCTTCTGCAGGTACACCCCCATGCACACACACAGGTGTCCTGCATGTAGTTTCTATTTCATGCACACACACACTCACACAGTCAGAGGTATACGTTTATCTTGAATTACTCTACAGTGTGTCAATAACAGACACTGATATTTAGCCCCCTTTCTCTCTCACACACACACACACACACACACACACACACACTCTTCCTGTGTCTCTGTTTCTGTGTAGATGTGTTGGTGCACTGTGAGCGTGTGAAGCCCATCCTGGATCTGGTCCATAAGGTCATCAGCACAGACTGGAGCATGTCCGACTGCCTCCTCCCTCTCACCTCCCGCATCTACATGCTGCTCCAGAGGTGCCTGACACACACACACACACACACACACACGCTCTCACACTTACACACAAAATCCCCTTAACTATCAGATGGAGTTCAAAAAAGCCTCGTTCACCCAGCAAGCAAGCAAACAAGCAGTGCTTGTGGCTGTAGCTGTGCTTGGCTTGCACCTCAGTATTCCCGCCAGCAACGGCAACATCACGAACCAACCGCCATAAGCGCCTTTCTCAAAGTCTCCGGAGACCGCCTGACGCACGTCTAAAAATAGAACCCGCTTGCGCTCCAGCCTTCTGGTGCTCACCAAACTGAACCACAGAGCCAGATAGCAGTGCTTTGGAGCTCTACAAAACATTCACAATTTTCTGCTTTCTATCATGCGTCATGCAAAACTCCTCCACTTAACCTTTCCAGTGATGAGTCACTAGTCTCTTATTCTGTTCAGTAAGTGAAAGTTTCCCACCGTGTTAATCTGTGAGACACAGAGAGAGCACAAATGAGCCACGAAATGATGTCGATGATGAGTTTCCTTTTGCAGTGTAACTTGCTGTGTGTGTAACAGGAGTCCAGAATCTCCCCTAGCCTGTGTGCTGTGTGAGACTTGTGCAGACACACTCCCATGTACTACACATGCCTTTATGTATTTGCTCTGCCCAGTAGGCTAAGGGCTCAATTGCTAATTCTCTGACTTTGTGTTCACAGGCTCACGTCCATCATCAGCCCACCCGTCGATGTCATCACCTCATGTGTCAACTGCCTCACCGTGCTCGCTGCAAGGCAGCCTGGGAAGGTGGGTGTGGTGAGAGAGGGAAAATGATTGTGGCTGAACCAAAGTGATGGAACATGTCTTTGAATGAACATACAGTAATTTTATATTTGTGTGTGTGTGTGTGTGTGTGTTTAGGTTTGGTCAAGTTTACACCACACTGGTTTCCTGCCCTTCACCTCATCTCCTCTCACAAATATGGCCCAGTGTATCAGGTAGGCCTCTGATCTGCCCTTACATACTCCACTAACTGCAACCTCACCACCTCATACTTCCTCTTTAATTTCACCCATGCCACACGTTTACACTGACACTGCCTCCACACGTTTACACTGACTCTCCCTAAACACGTTTACACTGACTCT
>JAGFZM010002739.1:0-12619 GCA_017657215.1 Limnothrissa miodon | reverse complement strand
CCTTCCTCAATTCTATCACTAAGTCTCAGCAAGTAACCTCCTACTGCATCCACCCCCCTCTGTATTCGCTCCTGACCCTCTATTAACTCCCTCCTTAGTTCTCTATTTCCTCTATTTCTTTCCCAAAACTCCTGCCTTGCCTGCCCCCTTTCCCAATCCTCAGCTACGTTATGTGGGTCCCCAAAATCATTTATAGGTATCTCACCTTCCCTCTCCTGTCCCGCTTCTGAGTCACCAGGCCCGTCTACGGTTCTACCCTCCTCCTGGACTGTATCAACTAGGCCAGGGGCCTGTGGTTCAAAGGATGGGGGTCGGGGACGCACAGAATAGTCGTATGGTGATGTCGGTACGGTGGGGGAGTAGCTAGGGGATTGGGACCCAAAGCCTTCAGACCTCCTGCGCTTTGCGGACTCTCTCTGTAAAGACTGATAAATAACAGGCTGCTCAGGGGTTATGACCGCAGGGGTTACTGTAGTAGGCTGCACAGAATTTACCACAATTGCTGGCAAAATACAAGACACAAGATCAGTTTGCACACCACATTCTACAGTTATCACAGCTGCTTGTTTTGGGGTAGGTTTCCTCAGAACCAGTCCCTCATCAGTTTCAATAAGCGTTCCAAGATGACCTATGTCAGTCCATTTCACTATTTCATTATTGTTAATTTCATATTTGCCGTTTGAACTCAGCCACTCTATTACTGCTCGGATCACGCCCGCACCGGACGTATACACTCGTCTGTTTCCTTCGATTATGCACCCCGTTCCCTTCACACGAAAGATCCTCAAGCAGTCGTCACCCGAGTCAGGTTCTCCGTCACTCATCTGTCACACGGGCGTCCCCGTGCATCACCATTGTACATAGGAAGAAGAAAAAAAAGACACACAACAGAGCTCTTTAAATACCCTCAGGGCGTCTCATGCCTCTGAGTAACCTTCCAGCGAGCACAAATGCTCCAGCTGATTCCCGGAATTCCAGCGCTTTCGGTGAGCCACGCTACCAACCGATCAATATCACATAACAGTTTATCACAATTCGGGGAGCAAAGCTACCACCCTCTCAATAATCCGGCGAGCAAAGCTCCAGCCCCTTTTACATTACAACTTAAAACAATATTCTTAACCAATGATCTTAGCAGTAAATCAATGTCACTTTTTACAGGTTCTTTTTCGCATTAATGGTACAACATTACTACAGGACTACGCCTTATCACCGAATGGCCTCCCCGAGCATTTTAAACTATAAGCCAAACGCTTACCTTTAGTTCCCGGGAGTCAGAGCGGCCAAACCGGTAACAAGGCGCGGTCCTGAAGCTCGCTGTCCACTTTCAGATCCCCGTACGGGCCACCAAGTTTGTGGGAGAAAATTGTTCTCCTTCCGGCGGTGCTATTTCGAACTCAAATCAGTGTACGAATTAGTGTCAATGTAACACAATAATATAAAAAGTTTCAATTTAAATAACATAAGTGACAAAGATTTCAGTTTTATTTCAACATGTCAGCATAAGACATACAATCCAACAGTCAAATTGATATCCAATGCATGACACTCAGAAGATAAAACTCTGCAAGATCATTACCTGTTGCTGAGAGGTTCTCGAGAAGTCTGAGAGTTGGACTGAAAAATCCCTACTATTTATACCCCTACTGGGAGGCGTTTCTTAATCCTTTATCTTTTCTTTAACCAATCATTTTTCAGCAATACTGCTGAGTCTGATTATATTGGTGGCAAAATTTCCCTTACTCTGTAAAAAATATCATGTGATGTTTATATTGGTGGCAGAATTTCCCGGATTCTGTATAAAAAACATCATGTGATGCATGATTCATACGACTGTTTTTCGCAATTGAGGCGTATTTTCCCTCAACAACAACAGGTGTTGTTTTGTCTCCCTCAGCAGATTTTGAGTCCGTTCTTAAGCAATCATTAAACCAAACACATTTGTATATGAACCTTTTACATTGATTCTTATAATTACTTTTCATGGGTAAACATACCTAATCACAACTTTACCTGCATTTTTCAGAGAGAGAGAGAGAGAGAGAGAGAGAGAGAGAGAGAGAGAGAGAGAGAGAGAGAGAGCTCTCAGTTCAATCACATGTGTTGTAATTGGCATACCAAATCATAATGCAGACACATTCATATCTCATGATGGTCACTTTCATATGAGTCTAACTATAATAGATGTCAGAAACTATATTTTATGAGACAAAATGCTTTAAAGTAGTCTGCCTGTCATTTTATCTGTGTGTGTGTGTGTGTGTGAGTGAGGCCTATAAACAAGAGAAGAAGATGTTACTGGGACATCTTATGCAGCACATTCCTGTGTGTGTGAGTGTGCGTCTGGGGTAGCCTGACCCAAGTAGGGAGTGAGCTGCGCGTGTGTGTGTGTAGGCGAGACTCCCCTTCTTTTCTGCTTATGAGTGCATCTTATTTTGCTAGTGTGTGCACATCTATTAAAACTTATTATGTTAGTGTATTAAAACCCTATATGCCATTAGTGTATTAAAACCCTATATGCCATTTTATGTTTGTATTCAAATATCTCCCACAAGAGCTCCAGGGTGAAATCGCTGGGCAATATTTGTATCTGTTTAGCTCCAGTAGCCTTCAGGACCCATGCGTTCAGTGCGGCCTATGTCCAATATATCATACACCGCATCTGGCCATTTCCTACAGTTCGGGCAGTGTATTGCCTCGTCATCTTTTGTCAGTCTTAGATTTTGCAATATTTTAATGGTGCGGTGTCAAAGTCGGATGCCTTCATGTGCGTCTAGCATTGCTTAACAAATTAGGAGCAGCGCGAGAGAAAAATGACAGCTGTAAACGGTGATCTGAAAAAAGAGGTAAAAATGACTTCTCTGCGGTTCTAGGTAAAAAAGGTCATATTTGAGTTTTATCATACACTCACCAAAATCCAATAGATTATTAATAAATCAATTTTTGGAAAAGTCGTGAACTTAAAGCAGGGGTTTTATTTTAACAGAACTAGCGTTTGAAAAGGCCAGGGGGTAATTCTAGTGAACCTTATGAACATTCGTCTTCAAATCAAACTTTAAAAGACTTGAAGCATTTCATTTTATGTGATTTTTGATGTGATAGCCTACTGACATACCATATGAGCGTTTTTTGTGCTGTGTCCATAGGCCTACATTGTGGAACTTTTTTTAATTATGGCACCACTGATGCATCAATGCATCACATCATTGCAAGGAACTGATATTCAATGTACAGCCTAGATAGATGATTTGCTGCTGTGAACTTGTATTGAAACTATATTGATTGCTTCACATCACAAACCAGTGACCTACCCTGTTTGAGCACCCCATTGTCTAATCAAGTCCACGACCATGTGACCATTGTTTCTGTCGCTGCTGCAATACACATCATGTCGGCCGACAATTATTAATTACTGTAGCTTCCTGAGACAACATTGTTGACGCTAAGGCAATACACATCGTGAATGATGGTTAAATACTGTCGTACAATGTCACTCTGGAGGCCAGTACACTGGTAACCACCTGAAGGTGGTTATCAGTGTACTGGCGGTGTCAGTATCGGTATCGCTTTGGATAAAAGCGTCTGCTAAATGCATAAATGTAAATGTAAACCCCGTGCTGCTTCCTCCTGACTCTCACCATAGTCCGTAGTCCGTAATGTTGTATGCAACCATTTAATAAGTGTTCTCATCATTGTTCACAGCATCCTGACCATCTCTATCTGCGCAGTTTATGTTTACGGAACACAGCAATGTAATATTTATTTCCTACAAACTGATGCTCTGAAAATGTAACATTAGCTTTAAGGGAAGCTACCACACTACAAAGTCGACTACTGCAAAACTATCAGATTCAGAATTTAGCTTCACTACAGCCAGGCTACTCAAAAATGTAGTTAAAGTAGAAGCTTTGTTACTTGTTGTGAAGCTACGTATCAGCATCAGCAGCGTTCGTTATGCAAACTGTAGCATAAAAAAAGAAGTGTTTTTTTATAGTAAAACCAAGGCAGACTGCAGTAAGTGCAAGTAAACTGTTAGCAATGGCAAATACTGCATTCTGCCTTGTTTTTACTGTAGGCCTACTTTTACATATAAACTGCAAACAAAATATATATATATATATTTCTAAGAAATTGATCATTTATCAACATGAAATTTTTACAGATTGTAGAACTGATCCTGCACTGATTTGTGCAAAAAAAATTTTTTTTTTTTTTTTTTAAATACACAACTAAGCAGGGAATGATGAGACTAATAACGAGGGAACGAGACAAGGAGCAGGTGAGGGGCGGAGCTGGGAACACAGCAGGGATAAACAAAGGAGCACATGGGACGCAAGACCAGGAAGTGACATGGAACACGAGACCAGGAAGTGAACACAGGAGCACATTGAACACGAGAAATATTTCCATGATGAAAGGTGAGGCACTGCTTCACTTGGCTCCCCTGACTGCATGTCACTGACATACAATACACACACACACAGAAGCATACACACATGCATGTACACACACACACACCCTCACACAGAGAAGCATACACACATGCATGCACACAAACTCTCACCCTCTCTCCCAAACACTATCATTGGCCGGGAGCCAGACCCTACAGGATGTTTTTTCACTATTCTTTCCTTTTATCTTATACCACAAAATTATACAGTTATATATACCTTGGGCCATCACAAGTTGATACTGAGTTTGGTCTCAGGGGCCAAAAAACACCCTTTGTGGGAAAAGCTTTTGGCGAAATTATGTGATCGTAAACATTAAGGTACTGCAATCACAAAAATGGTCATATAACCCTAAAATTTTGTTAGTGTATCCTGACACATAAGGGAAACTAGCAGAAAAAGATCATGGGGATTGCTCCTTTTTTACTGTCATATGTCACCCTCAACATAGCCCAAAAAAGAGAAAAAAATGTCTTATTATGTTTTATTATACATATCACTGCCTTAAATGTTCATGAAAAACTTCCCAAGTTTATAAGCTTGAATTTAAGACCAGGATGACCTTTCTATCAAGAGGATTACAGCTGCTATGACAAAAGTTCTCCACTGTAATCGCAAATCGCAGAAAAATAACTTTCAAGCATTGTCATTTTATATGGGATTAAGCATATTTCCTGCATAAAAATAAAAAAAAAAGAGTTGAGCACTGCTAGACTACATCAAGTGAATTCTATGAAAAGTAAGTAATGTAATTCCCCTTGGTGAACTGGGGTCAGGGTGCTATCACTATCAATGAACCACATGAGATATATTAAAGGGCAAAGTACACACAACAAGATTAAAGATAACTATGGTGTGGTCTGTAATCAAGGCGATCTTCAATAGAGTAAACCTCTATTTACCTTCTGTAAACTGTCTTTACAGCCAAATGGCTAAACTTATGGCCAAGTGATAGAAATGGGACAGGCCCTATAATATAGCTCAAACATAAAATAGAAAACACTTCTTTGGTTCTTAGTTTTTTTTATGCATATTCATGCTGTACTTTGATCACTGCTCATGTCAGTGTATTGTATTTGTGTTGAATGAGCTTTCAATCATCATTTTCCTCCTCTTCCTAATCTTCATCCAGATTAGTATGGATTTCATCAGTCAAGTCATCTTCATCTATTTCCTCCTCTACCAAGACACCAGAGCTTTGGGGATGAAATCACCCTCAAACCTTGAAATTATTGGTTCAAATACAAGTCTAATCTTAATATTTATCCAATCATCCAGTAGCTTGAATTTGAATGTCACTAACCAGTCAGAAGCCCCGCCTTTTTGCGGCAATTTCAGTCCGATAGAAAATCGCCCCTGGCGCTGTCATAGACTTACATAGTAAGAGAGTTTTGTTTGTTTGTTTGTTTTTTCAAAATTTAGACCCTACAATTCATTTCTATGGGCTTTAGGAGGTCTTGCCCCAACATGATACGTCATAGCACTGACCGTTTAGATTAGAACACTCAACATAAATTGTCTCTGGTGGAGCGAGCTTTAGCAGTTTTGCCAATTTAGCGACTTCTGGCTGTCTCTGGCGACTAAAAAGCTTCTTTAGCGACTGACAACAAATCTGGCGACTTTTTTTTTTTGCTCATCTAAGTCGTCTCTGCACTGCATTGTGCAGACAACTCTGAGTTCTCGTCCTCCTCTCCCTCTCCCTCCCCTGGCTGCTCCTCAAACTTATCACAGCTTGTGAGGTCAGACAAAAACTAATTTCTCATGCAACCCACACCTTTGTGCTTCAAGTCAACTCAAAATAGAAATGTTCTAGTGTTTTTGAAATGATTTAAATACATGTAAGCTTTATAAGTCATAGCCGTTGGATGCCAAAACAGTGTATTTCCATGCCTCTCTATTGACTCACACTTCACACAGCAAGTAAAATGAGTCAAAATGTATTTATTTCAGCACAGCAAACATCAGCATACAAACATAGAAAAAAAAGTGCTCAAATCACATTGTACAAACAGTATATTTCCAAGGATGTCTGCCAATTCTGACTCAACACAGAAAACCAAATAAGGGAAATTGAGTATTTCTATTGATTAAACTCATCAATGTATCAAGATAAGTCAAAATAGGGGTGTTTGGTGGAATTGGGGTGATATAAAATTCCAAGGATCTCATCTCCCTTAAACCCACTATGTGTAAGTTTTATTTTTTTCGTATGAGAATTTCTCCCATCTATCGGCGAAGTGGTATACTGCACATGTTTGAATAAAATGTATTAGCCCTTCCCTTCCCACGGTCCTAATTTCCAATGGTCCTCATTTTGAAAATGGCGGCGCAAAATGAATATTCTCATTTGGTACCCAGCCACATCTATATATAAATGGAAATTACCAAGTTTACGGGAACACTACAATTTATTCATGGAGGTAATTACCATCGTTTTACATTATATTTTTAAAATAAAAAATGTATTTTTAATAAAAGACGAAGATAAATCCTACACATAGTGGCTTTAAACTTGCTACAGAAGTCGACTGAGACAGAGTCCAACTGGACATATTTAGAGATTTATAAATCAAGGTGTGGGCACATAAAAAACCACAGTGCTAAAACAGTGTTTGCCTAAGTTGCCACAGAGTTTTCACAGAATACTTACACTCATCAATGAATGAAGCTTACTCAAAATATGGATATCAGTGGATTTTGTGTATCCCAAGCATATGTGAGAAAAAGAAAATGTGCTTATAAAGATAACTTTTACACATATTCATACCTTTCTCCAAATTTGCTTCTTCCTCTTACAGCCTTGAAACTGACTCATCATTTTTATGGACCCATAGAGCAAATGTTATCACTACATGCATAATTTATAGTTTGCTACAAGGTTATGGCAATACAAAACTACTATAACTACAATTATCTGAAATGTCCTTCAAAAAGGATGAGCCTCGTGTGACTTCTTGAAGAATAAAGAAATCATTATTAGAAGACACAACTATCATTTTAACCAACTTTACAATATGTTTATTTTAATTTTCTGAATGATCACATTGCATGACATTAAATCAGAGTCAAGTTGAGAACTTGTTAATTGATTTATGTTGATAGTCTTTATTTACAAGTATACAGGATACGATATGTGAAACATTCTTTACATTGTATTCTTTCTTCTTCATTTACAAGTATACAGGGTGCAATATGAAGCATATATTATATACATTCTATTCTTTCTTCTTTATTTACAAGTATACAGAATGTGATGTGTGAAGCACATATTTTTTACATTAAAATAATTCTTCTTTATTTACAAGTAAACAGGATGTGATATGTGAAGCATATTCAACTCTATTTACAAGTTTACAGGATGTGATGTGTAAGGCATTTATGTTACATTCTAGTCGTTATTTACAAGTTTACAGGATGTGATGTGAGAAACCTTTAGACAGACAGACAGACAGTGCACACTCTTCCACTCTTCCTGACGGCCATCATGGAGGAATCCACACTAGTGTCTTGAATTGAAGATCAACATTGCTTATTATTATTACTAACAACTAACACTGTTGATCTGGGGACTATTGCACAAAACTAGGATAAGGAATGAGAACCCAAATCAATCTCAGCTAACAGGAAAGTAAAAAAAGAAAAGGAAAAAGAAAACTGAACTTAGATTTGACTTAGTCACCCATGATACACGAACAGACATACCACAATCACTTCCAGACATAATATGCATAACATACCACAATCACTTTCAGACATAATATGCATAACATACCACAATCACTTCCAGACATAATATGCATAACATTGTATATCCAAAAATGGTTACTGCTAGCCTGGCTAATGCCAGACTAAATCACAAGTGAAGTTTAGTCTGGGGACCACCTATTCATATTATGCACTGGAGACTCTGCTGTCTATGAAGCAAAGTGAAGTAGCAGTCTTGTATTACCAGACTATTTCCAGACTACAAATTAACCTCTTTTACACCTTACCAACACTTGTCCTCTTTCTCATCCCTGGTTTCTGGATCATCAATAGTGTAAGGATCTTCTGTGTCTTCTGGATCGTCCTCATACTCTGACAGGACAGATCCATCTGGGCCCAAAACAGCTCTATATTTCTTGAGGCTGTTTGTGAGCATTTCTGGAAATTGACAAAGAATGAAAAACACAAATATACCATCGTGGTAATGTGCTGTGAGCTTCCTATGAGCTTCATCAAGACTCAGAATCTTACAATACTACATTACAACTTTTTAAAATACTGTATTCAATGACCAGAATTTTTTTTTTGAAATTGATCAAAATGATTTGATATTTTTTCAGTCTTACTGTCATTGGTTAAAGTTGTGTCTATAGGTCTCAAGATTTAAACTTACCTTCAGCTGAGATTTTATTTTGCAGAGATGCCTTAATTGACTTGACTTCTGCAAAAATGAGCAGTGTTGCGCCATCTCTTTGGCGAGGATACTCTTCTCTTCTTCCAACCTCGTCCTCCGCATTGTGGCCTGGAAAATCTTAATTTTGTCTTCTATTGTGGCTAAAAAAAAAAAAGAAAAAATGTCCAATCCTAGAATATCAACGATTAATCAGTCCATACCTACACACAGCAAAATGGGTTCCACTGTCTTACAACTTCCATGAAGGTCCCACTGCCACGACAGAGAACAATCATCTCCTGAGAGACTCATTTCTAAGTCATTTGGGTCAATTTTGACAGCAGGATCTTTCGCATTGTAGGTTGCAATGTCCCTAAAGAGTAGCTTCTTACTCTCGGAAATTGGTGGAACAGCTCAATGGTCCTACACACCACACGTTGAGTGATGTTGCACTTTGCCCATCATTGAAACTATGTGATAAAGATTAAACTTACCCTTCTGGTTTTCGTAAACGGTAAAGCTTCGTGTTTCCATCTATGGCAAATGTTGTGGCATGTGGACTGCAGGCAGGGCATTGGAAGCAGTTAAGCCCTGCCATCCTCTCCAGAGAGTTGTTTACATAAGCCCACTGCAAGAAGCTCCTTTGAAACATGTCCCCATTTATTTTTCCCTCCTTTGAAATACATAACGTGTTTTGCTAAGTGTTTTGGAATGTCACAATACTCTTAGCTATGTTACACATTAATTAATATTAATATTAGTTAATATCAGGATACAAGAATAGGGGCCTTGCATGGGGCCACTCCACCAGTAGTGCTTAGTTTGCAACCATTCTAGCATGATAATGTCGGGAACATGTCCACATTTATTTCCCTTTCTTAACAATAACAAGTTGCACATGCACAGTAATTCAGTTAGTTTGCAACCTTTTTGACATGGTACTGGGAATGTTTATCTGCAACCTAAGCTATGCTACTTCTTACCCGACCAAAGCATTCACTCCGACGCTTAAGCATTGTTAGGAATGCTTGGCGAGAGAAACCTGGGGCTGTGCCTTTAACTTCTTCAAAAGCTTTGCATCACATCTGTATCAAACAGTGTGTTGCAACTTCCAGGCCAGTAAACTTGATCCAGCACGTCCCTTAGGGAGGGTGTCCATGATGTTGGACATTCACAGTCCACAACCGGAAGGTGTACATCAAACCGACCTGCAAAGAATAATGCATAACATTAATGTCACACAAAAGGTAATAATTATTTATAAACAATATTTACAAAGGTACACAGTCACAGTAAATCTTAAAAACATAAAAATAAATAATATATTGCCAAAAGTATTTGCTCACCTGCCTTGACTCACATACAAACTTCAGTAACATCCCATTCTTAATCCATAGGATTTAATATGACGTTGTTCCACCCTTTGCAGCTGTAACAGCTTCAACTCTTCTAGGAAGGCTTTCCACAAGGTTTAGGAGTGTGTCTGTTCATGTGATTTTTTGACCATTCTTACAGAAGGATATTTGTGAGGTCACACACTGATTCTGGATGAGGAGACTGGCTTTTGGTCTCTGTTCTAATTCATCCCAAAGGTGTTCTGATGGGTTGAGGTCAGGACTCTGCAGGCCAGGCAAGTTCATCCACACCAAACTTTGTCATCCATGTCTATGGACCTTACTTTGTGCACTGGTGCACAGTCATGTTGGAACATACTGGGCTTGGTTCCTTACAAGGAACTCTGAATGCTTCAGCATTAACTATTCCATGTTCCCAACTTTGTGGGAACAGTTTGTTCATAGCCCCAGGAGCTGTTGATGAACTTGATTTGGATGAACTTGACTGGCCTTTTGGATGAATCAGGGCGGAGACTGAGAGCCAACATCAGTGTGTGACCTCACAAATGCGCTTCTGAAAGAATGGTCAAAAAATCCCATAAACAAACTCCTAAATCTTGTGGAATGCCTTCCCAGAAAAGCTGAAGCTGTTATAGCTGCAAAGGGTGGACCTTGCTCTAGGGAGACAAGCGCTGGTAGTGATTGACATATGTACTGTAAGTCACATTGCATAAAAGTGAGTCAGTAAGAAACAGACAGATATGTTTGAGATAGGGCAAAATTGTACTGGTCAGTTACCATTCATGGAGACAACAATAATGGCCTGGCCTGCTCGTTGCTGTCTAGCCAGAGGTCCACACTTACACCCCCTCTCCACCAGCAGCACACAGGCTATGAAATCATACATTCATAATTTTATAAAACATTTACATGTGCAATAACAACTTCATGTATGATAGAGAACCAATACAGAACTGAGAACTTCAAAACAAAACAAAAATACAGAACTGGGCTATCAAAACAAGGCAAAGCTAGTAGCCACTCTCCTTAGATGATGAGTAACAGACACTACATAACTATCACGTGACATTACATAAATGTATTGCATAATGTAACTTGCAAGATGCATTACTTTTGTAGTAGTTGTGCTCTATATGTGATTGTTCATTGATGTAACGGTATATTAAATATCAATAACAATTGACAAACCTGTATCCTCCTGATGTGACACTGAAGATGTAGGTCCTGGAGGAATGGGATAGTAATGTTTTGCACTTAGAACATACACACAGAAAGTGAAATAGAAATGCATTATGAAAGCAGAAACATGGAGTGATAACTGTTTTTTTAGATTTTGCTATCGCTATCCTCAAAATGATAAACAACATGATAACATCAAACTGCAGTAATTATCATAAAAAAGTAATGGAACTTGTGAAAGCACAGTTTTGACATGTTGACACAAATACATTGATAATTCCTAGCATCTCTCCTCTGCACAGTATCTTTAATGTTGTTATATTGCTGTGAGTGTAGCCTAAATGTTAAAATACTTTAATGTCAATCTATTGCTGTTAGTCACTTTGGATAAATGTGTCTGCCCAATGAATACATGTATGCAAAGTAAATGAAACAAATACTTTGCTTGGCTGTTTTGAAAGTATTTTTGTTAGAGCACGTTTGGAAATCATGCATGAAATACGACATCATTCGTTTACATGGACAGTTTTTTTTTGTCATTCCGATTAAACTATCCTGATTGAAAGATTTGTGCTGTCTGTTTACTTAGGGGTATGTTCTTTTATCTTTATGATCTTTGATCGGAATTGCCATTGTTGCCTAATTTACCTTTAGAAGATACAGCAGCCAACCTGAATGACCGACCGTACATGCTGTTCAATCGGAACAGGAACAGACTACACCACCTCTTTCATTTCAATTAAAATTCTGATCAGATCAGGAGTTTTCATTCGGATTGTGGTGTTTATATGACAATTGTTATTCTGATTGAGACGTTATTCCGTTTTTAATCGGAATAGAATTGTCCATGTTAACAAGGCAATTTTGCTGTCAACCAATTTAGAAACAGTCTATTCAAAGGAATGGTTCAACTTAGGGTTAAATGCCTTGTTTAAGAACACTGATGAAGCTAGACACAAAGAGGAACAAGAAAAGTCGAGTCACAAGTATGGATTCCCACAGTAAGGGTTGGGGGTTGTACTGTAGGCGGGGTTGGTGTAGATTTTAAATTGTTATAATTTTAAAACTAAAATAAAACAATCTTGCATAGCACACACCACACAAGTGCAGTTGCAGTATTTAATAGTCAATAGTTTCCTTTCAGCAACCTATGGTTAATTGTCTTATTCAAGGGCATACTTAGACAAAGCCACAAGTAGCCCAGGTGAAACACACATGTTAATGAGCCAACCAGTTGAATCGACACATTGTTAACA
>JAGFZM010002738.1:0-10380 GCA_017657215.1 Limnothrissa miodon | reverse complement strand
TGCATAATTTTTACTAATGTATGCTCCAAATATGAATCCAGTATTGTTGTAGCCAATAGTCAGGGTGGGGCCTTGTAAGTCACACTTACTGTGAAAATTGTTACCAGACCAGCCATGAACAGTAGCTTTGTATATTAGACAGAGTTTGGCATGACCGAACAGAGAACAGATCCTCTTCTCTTGATCTTTGGTTAGTTTAGATGTTACAGCACTCATGATGGTCACAGGCGATACCTACAATGGAGAAACATCGGCAAAAAGTGGTTAGCCTAAATATCAAGACTGCCTTAAATAAGCTCCTGCCAATAACATTTAGCTTATTGCGTAAAATAACAACCAAGGATTTCCAGAAACTGTAGGCTACATTAGTCCTGATGTGTTAGCTTTTAAACATTTAAAACAACAGCCGTCATTTTAATGCGAACCTGTTAACTGCAGCCAGTGCATGTTTCAACACATACAGTAGGCCTAATTATTGTGGAAATTGGCTAACATGATTATGATCATTCACACTCTTGACCATTTCGTTGTTTATCCTATACCATTCAATTTACTATTGCATAGTCTGAGCCAATATGCACATAAACTAGACTACCCAAAGCTTGAAAAGATGTTCACAGGCGCGCACCAAGTCACCAGCGTAACGTTGCAACTTACCTTTTGCTTGCTCGTTTGTAGGCGTAAGAAAAATATGTTTTATTGACCAGCCGGGTGTCCGGGTTTGAAGAAATCGTTTTACCTGGTAGGCTAAATGGCAATATGCTAGGATGAACGAAATCGAAATCTAAAGGGTGTGGTGCATTTCCACCTGGTTTCGCTTTATGAAAATTGAATCTGTCTGTCCAGTTTAACAGGTTATGATTCGTTAGTACACAGTCATGCATAGGCCTACTACTGACCATACACATGTTACTGTGCTATTTCTGGCCTTGGGGTTTGACTAGGATTATGATGAGTGAATGATTACTATACATACACACAAAGAGGATCACTTGTGTTTTATATTTAGTTTTGTTATATATAGATGAATGAAAATATATATGTGTTAATTCACAGGGTGGGGGTGGAGGATGCTATTATCCAGGGTTCGAAATTAACTTTTTTGATCAACTTTCTGAAGTTACCAGCCAATCCGAATTTCCATTAGCCAAATTTTTAGTGGTGAAAATAAGAGATTATGATTGAATGAAAATCTTATCATTTTATTAACAGTGCATGAAAAACGCACAGAAATTGGCCGGTTTTACAACACAATTTCCATTCTGGGGGAGGAGGTGGAGGTTGTGGAGAGCTGTAAGTATCTGGGGGTTCACATAGACAATAAACTGGACTGGAAGCACAACACGACAACACAACAAGAGGCTGTCTTCAAGAAGGGCCAAAGCAGGCTCTATTTCTTGAGGAGGCTAAGGTCTTTTAATGTGTGCAAGAAGATGCTGGAAATGTTTTATCAGTATGTGGTGGCTAGTGCAATTTTCTTTGCTGTAATCTGCTGGGATAGCAGCATCAGGGCCAGCGACTCTAACAGATTGAATAAGATGATTAGAAAGGTGGGCTCTGTTATGGGGTCTACTCTGGAACCCCTGGAAGGGGTGGTGAAAAGGAGGATGTTACAGAAACTGTTACAAATTATGGACAATACATCACTTCCCCTGCACAGAACACTGGTAACGCAACAAAGTGTCTTCAGTGGAGACTTCGCCAAATCAGTTGTAGTAAAGACAGATATAGAAGGACTTTCCTACCAACTGCAATAGCAATTTATAATGAGTCCCCCATGAGCAGAGAGAGAAGACTCCTCTTTTGAGGAAAACTGGGGTAACTTTTAGTTTGGATGCAAATGCACTTTTACTTTACCCTGCTGGGAAGGGCTTGATTCTTGATTCTGTTTTTGTATATGTGTATGTGATTGAATGTGTGTGGTTTTTAAGGCTGCTGTAACAACAGAATTTCCCTTTGGGATGATTAAATTAAGAATATCTATTTCACCTTGTTAACATAATGGCCAGTGCACCAGTTTTAACCAGATATTCAATTGTAAGTACCCTTAGCACAATGGTGAAAAAAACTGAACACAATAGCTCTTTGTTTTTATAAGACACATTCTCAGTAATGAACACTTTTGGTGGTAAATGTATATTTTGACATTTTGGTGTCTATATAATTAACCTGTATTTAAATTGGATAAAAGAAAATTAAGTCATTCTTAATTTGTCTAGCTAACTAACCAGCAGTTGGCTGATATCAGTGAAATAGCCTTGGTTATGACCTGTCTTCCGCTGACTTTTTTGTGCGTTTAATACGGCTCAAACCGCTTAACGTAGAAACTTCATTCAAACTGCGTTGCTATAGGACACATGTGCTATGTATTTTTCGTGTTTTTAACTTTTCTTCTTTTTTTTTTACAAGCTCTCATGGAACACTTAAGGGGCAAGTTGTCATCAGAATAAGAATCAGTTTTATTGGCCAAGTATACACAAATTCATTGCAGCCTAACACACCAATACACATACACATTCATCAAAGCCTAACACACCAACCCCTGTTGCTGTGTGTGTGTCCAGTCCACCCAACCCTCCTGTGTGTGTGTGTGTGTGTGTTTGTGTGTATAACATTACAATGGTAAACTATTGTATAACATTATAATGGTAAAGGAAATCAATATGAACTGATGAATGGAAAACAGAACGGAAACATGAACGTGGCAGATTTACTCTTTCAACTTCACCATTACAAACATCAGCTTAGACTAAAGGGATACATGCAGCTTTAAAGTTGTAACAGATCAAGTTCTATCAGTTGAAGTTGTTGAACAGTTCTAAGCGCTTACAGTTCTCACACTATACGAGGTGAAACAACCCAAAAAAGAAAGCTTTAGTTAGTTTTCTCCTCTGAGAAAAGGTCGTCAAAGTAGCTCTCTGCCACCCGAAGGAACTGAATGACAGCGTTCAGCAGCAGGATGTCTGTGACAGGGTCCAGCTCTAGCTCCCTGCTGTAGTTTTTCACTGGGATCACAGCTGACATGGACACCCCCAAGTACTCAGCCACCTCACGCACCTAAAAGCAAAAATTTTTTATACACACACACACACACACACACACACATATATATATATGCCTCTAAAAGCAAACATTTTTAAAATTGTTATTGCACACAGATTGATCCAGTGACGCCACTTTTTATTTTTGATTTTCAGTTCGGGCCCATAGTTGTAAGTCCTCACCGTTCTCTCAATGTTACCGCTGCAGTAAATATTTCTCAGGTCCTCCGCAACTAAGGGACAGGCCTCATCTACCTTGGTCAAAAGCACAAGCTGAGGAATCCCTGTGACAAACACATAAAAAAAAAACATAAATTTTCCTATTTCACATGTAACCTTGTTGTATGGACATGTGTGGACATCTAGTTGTAGTAATATCATCTAGTTGTAGTAATATCTTCTAGGGGGAATATCTCCAGACAATAGTGCCATCTTGTGGTAGACTTGACTCAGTAAAGCAGCTGAAGTGAATCAGCCTGGCTAACGCGACTGGAGGCGGGCTTAACCCACGTTAAATTCAATTCAATTTATGTGTAAGATCGTTTCTCATTGGTTCCCATTTTTTGGGAACGGAAGAGCTCTAAAACGGCAGCCTGGCCAGACTGACTTGTTCGCGAAATTCAATGTAGCGTCACAGGAAGTATGGATGGGCCCAGGCTAGAAGTGAATGGCATCCCAGTGCATTACTCACCGAGCTGGTTGGCCTTTCTGCGGAGAGCTGCAAATTTCTCAATCATTCTGGCTGGAAGGAGCTTGGCCTTGGAGCTGTCAATCACATAGACGACACAGTGGATCTTATCCTTCACGCCCACAGCTTTGCGGAAACCAGGAGCCTCGGCTTGCAAAGGCATTGCTGGGTTGAACTAAAACCGCAACACATCACATACATTTAGTGGTAACTTAACAAAACTAGCCAATTCTACTCAGCAGTCAATTTAGATTTTTTCTTAAGTAACATGCTAGTGGGTGACTTGAACTTAGAATCCCAGAATACTAACCCAAAAGCACAACTGATTTGTCTTATGACAAAGTGTACAATCCAGACAAACAAATGAACTATCTGAGCTTCTTATCCAACATCAGTAGGCCTACCTGATCTCACTGCTCTTTTGTTACCTGGTAGCGGTCTTGTACGTTTCCCTTGAGGATGCTGGTGAAATCATCTATGTCAAGGCCAGCATTTAAGCCTTCCTCCAGCCCCATGGTGTCACACAGAACAACGGGCAGAGGCTTGCCTCCACCGCAGGCCCTTCTGATGGAGTAGGTGCGGAACTGAAGGATACACAAAACCAAAGATTCTAGAGTGACTGTATTCTAGAGTGGCGTAGCGCTCTAGAATCTTTGCACAAAACAGTCCATCGAAGACACTGACAGTTCCACTAACAATTTTATAGTCACCTTTATGATCACATAACTTATTTCAAGGCAAATGAAGGCTCCTTCATTTTAAAATATTAAAGTTCAGACAGGGAACTCTCAGGATATTATTGGTGTAGATACTAGGTGGTGTGCTTGGTCATGGTGCCCTAGATCTGTTTAAGCTGCTGCTGCTGCAAAGCTGCATGTTTAAAACTGCATAGAAATACACATTTATACTGAGACTAGTGTCACAAGCAATAAACAAGCAATAAATAAACAAATCCCCCCCCCTCCTATTCTGAGCAAATCTAGACATGTGGAAGCAAAAAGTCGACATAACTGGAGTGAGTGTGTCCGCGGGCCCCAGTAAATTTAAACAAGCGCAGAATTTGGGAGCAAACCTGATTGGTCCGCTTCACGACCTAATTACAGCCGAGTCACCCGAGTTCCCTGTAGGAACTTGTTCATTTCTTGAAAGATACCAGCATCGCCTCATTGCATACGCAGCTCACTTATGAGCCAAATGCAAGCATGTTTATACCTTGTCAGTCAACATAGCTCTTTGAAAATGATTGTTGCTAGTTTGGATTCTTTGGTTTGCAAATAAATCCTCAGAAAAAAAGCAGACTGAATAGGATGGCTTTTTAAGAAGACAGACTCTCATGGCACAGTACACATTCAAATGTGAAAGCTGGCAGTAGTTCAGATGTGGGATGTGTGATTTGTATAGTTCGAACAAATTGCTCCTGGTGGCAGGCTGGAGCCTTGCATGGCAGCCCCCTCCACTGGTGTGTGAGTGTGTGTATGTGTGTGTGTGTGTGTGTGCCTGGCTAGAGCCTTGCATGGCAGCCCCCTCCACTGGTGTGTGAGTGTGTGTGAATGGGTGTGTGATTGGGTGAATGTCATAAGCAGGCGGCGCGTGTATATGCAGCGGCCTCTGGTTCTCCCGACCACGAGCATCACGAGTGGGATTACTAGAAACATAATTTCGATTCCTCTGTATGTCCCGTACTGTATATGTAGACAATAAAGAGAGTTAACTTAAGTATTCACTGCTTCACTGGTTGCCTCTGGCTGCTCGCATCAAATTCAAATCATTGATGCTGACTTACAAAGTGCTTAAAGGATCTGCCCTTTTTTATCTAAATGCTCTCATAAAGGCCCATGCTACCCCCCGACAACTCCGGTCCTCCAATGACTGTCGACTGGCAGTCCCGGCACCTTGCCCAAGGCAATCCAGACTCTTCTCATGTGTCGTCCCACGCTGGTGGAATGACCTACCAAAAACAATCAGAACAGGGCCATCTCTGGAGGCCTTCAAAAGCTCTTAAAGACCCAGCTATTCAGAGAACATCTTCTATCCTAGCACGTAACCGCACTGATGCACTACTCCTGTCCTAACACGTAATTGAACTGAAGCACTATCCCCTAGCACTATGCTCTTTAAGGTTTCTTCTACGTAGGTTGTTTGTTATCCTCTTTTTGTAAGTCGCTTTGGATAAAAGCGTCTGCTAAATGCACAAATGTAAATGTAAGTATACCTGTGTGGTCAGGCTGTTCCCTGCAGTGCCTGTGTTGGCTTGACTTGTCACATGACCTTTGAAGACAGAACACACAGAGTTGAAGAAACTTGATTTCCCAGCCCCTACTTGCCCAACGAGTAGAACCCGGGCCTGGGTCACTGAGTTCATCGGAGGCTTCCAGTCCGCAATGGTATCCATAAGACCTTGTCTTTTCCTACAAAAAGAAAAAAAAAACCCTGTTGTGTTAAACAAGTTAGACACTTAAAAAAACTTGTAACTCTCTCCCTTTAAAAAAACTTGAATCGCGCTCTCCCTTTCGGTTGCTGGTGCATATCTTATCGAATCTATTCTGATGAAGGCGTGAAGCCAAAACTTTTGTGAATTTACCTTGCTGCAGAAAAAAATATAAATAAAAGAAGAATAAAAAACTGGAGTTAACGAGAGCGATCTACCACTTCGTACAACAAGTTAGACAAACTTTGAAACGCACAAAACTAGCACAAACGTAAATGTCTAGGACTTTACAGTAGGAGTACATCAAACCCTGCCCAGGGGGACTCCAAACCTTGTTGGCAGAATAGATTAAACTGATGCTAAGCATGGACGCCAATGGAATGTGAGCTGAGGCTGTGAATGTGAGATGTTGAGGGTGAATCCAGTGTTACTGGCATCAAGACAGCAACGGTCTCTGGAGGGTTCTGGACTCAATATTTAAAGAGGGTCTAAGCAACGTTCTGTTTTTCTCTCTCATGAGCTCCCTCTAAAGACCGCTGTATTGCATTGTATTGCACTGCATTCTTTTGGAGACGGTCCGCACTGCTGAACATTGCAAGTGCTGTATCTACCGCTACTACTCTACATCGTTTGTTCGCCGTGTAATGACTCATTTTAGCATCCTAAACGGATTAATTAAATGAAAAATGTTGCATAGTGGGCCTTTAATAGGGACTAAGCAACTTTTGGTTACATTCCTCTCACTGTCACAAGATCTTTTCCTTGGCTAAGCGAAGCCTTTAACCGCTTCTTGCTGGCTCCGTCATGCTGAATCTCCTTGTCTACAGTTATCGCCATCCTGATTTCTGCCGGATGCGTATGCATAGTGATTGCCAGTGATTGATTACATAGCGATTACCCCCACTTTTAAAGGCCCACTATGCAACATTTTCCGCAACAATTAATCCAAAACAATTAATAAATTAAAATGAAAGTGTTCTGTGTGGCTATGTGGATATAGAAAACTGACATACTCAGAATTCCATATAATATTCCTCCAAGGCTTTTCCAGAAGCATGCCGCACTCTGTGACACAGGACAAAGATAAAACAATGAAATTATTTTTAATAGATATATTCCATATTATATAGCCAATTATATATAAATGGTGTAGGTCTACATTTTAGTAATATCTTACTCAACCTCAACTCTGTACACTTCGCATTCTGTCAACTGCAAGTCATTCCCATGCATCTTTACTGGATCAAAGTTGAAGAAATTCCCTGGGTTACTGTAGACAGCAGCTCCATTATTGTAAAGGAAGACCAAAGATCCCAAACTTGGACCAGTGTTTCCGTCAGTGAAGGAGTACGGCCCAACACTTGCCACACGATAAGGCTCAGGATTCTCCTGCCTCTCATCAAAGCTGAACAAAAAAGCCTTTTCATCTGCAATATTCTGTCCTGTCTGTGCATAATTTTTACTAATGTATGCTCCAAATATGAATCCAGTATTGTTGTAGCCAATAGTCAGGGTGGGGCCTTGTAAGTCACACTTACTGTGAAAATTGTTACCAGACCAGCCATGAACAGTAGCTTTGTATATTAGACAGAGTTTGGCATGACCGAACAGAGAACAGATCCTCTTCTCTTGATCTTTGGTTAGTTTAGATGTTACAGCACTCATGATGGTCACAGGCGATACCTACAATGGAGAAACATCGGCAAAAAGTGGTTAGCCTAAATATCAAGACTGCCTTAAATAAGCTCCTGCCAATAACATTTAGCTTATTGCGTAAAATAACAACCAAGGATTTCCAGAAACTGTAGGCTACATTAGTCCTGATGTGTTAGCTTTTAAACATTTAAAACAACAGCCGTCATTTTAATGCGAACCTGTTAACTGCAGCCAGTGCATGTTTCAACACATACAGTAGGCCTAATTATTGTGGAAATTGGCTAACATGATTATGATCATTCACACTCTTGACCATTTCGTTGTTTATCCTATACCATTCAATTTACTATTGCATAGTCTGAGCCAATATGCACATAAACTAGACTACCCAAAGCTTGAAAAGATGTTCACAGGCGCGCACCAAGTCACCAGCGTAACGTTGCAACTTACCTTTTGCTTGCTCGTTTGTAGGCGTAAGAAAAATATGTTTTATTGACCAGCCGGGTGTCCGGGTTTGAAGAAATCGTTTTACCTGGTAGGCTAAATGGCAATATGCTAGGATGAACGAAATCGAAATCTAAAGGGTGTGGTGCATTTCCACCTGGTTTCGCTTTATGAAAATTGAATCTGTCTGTCCAGTTTAACAGGTTATGATTCGTTAGTACACAGTCATGCATAGGCCTACTACTGACCATACACATGTTACTGTGCTATTTCTGGCCTTGGGGTTTGACTAGGATTATGATGAGTGAATGATTACTATACATACACACAAAGAGGATCACTTGTGTTTTATATTTAGTTTTGTTATATATAGATGAATGAAAATATATATGTGTTAATTCACAGGGTGGGGGTGGAGGATGCTATTATCCAGGGTTCGAAATTAACTTTTTTGATCAACTTTCTGAAGTTACCAGCCAATCCGAATTTCCATTAGCCAAATTTTTAGTGGTGAAAATAAGAGATTATGATTGAATGAAAATCTTATCATTTTATTAACAGTGCATGAAAAACGCACAGAAATTGGCCGGTTTTACAACACAATTTCCATTCTGGGGGAGGAGGTGGAGGTTGTGGAGAGCTGTAAGTATCTGGGGGTTCACATAGACAATAAACTGGACTGGAAGCACAACACGACAACACAACAAGAGGCTGTCTTCAAGAAGGGCCAAAGCAGGCTCTATTTCTTGAGGAGGCTAAGGTCTTTTAATGTGTGCAAGAAGATGCTGGAAATGTTTTATCAGTATGTGGTGGCTAGTGCAATTTTCTTTGCTGTAATCTGCTGGGATAGCAGCATCAGGGCCAGCGACTCTAACAGATTGAATAAGATGATTAGAAAGGTGGGCTCTGTTATGGGGTCTACTCTGGAACCCCTGGAAGGGGTGGTGAAAAGGAGGATGTTACAGAAACTGTTACAAATTATGGACAATACATCACTTCCCCTGCACAGAACACTGGTAACGCAACAAAGTGTCTTCAGTGGAGACTTCGCCAAATCAGTTGTAGTAAAGACAGATATAGAAGGACTTTCCTACCAACTGCAATAGCAATTTATAATGAGTCCCCCATGAGCAGAGAGAGAAGACTCCTCTTTTGAGGAAAACTGGGGTAACTTTTAGTTTGGATGCAAATGCACTTTTACTTTACCCTGCTGGGAAGGGCTTGATTCTTGATTCTGTTTTTGTATATGTGTATGTGATTGAATGTGTGTGGTTTTTAAGGCTGCTGTAACAACAGAATTTCCCTTTGGGATGATTAAATTAAGAATATCTATTTCACCTTGTTAACATAATGGCCAGTGCACCAGTTTTAACCAGATATTCAATTGTAAGTACCCTTAGCACAATGGTGAAAAAAACTGAACACAATAGCTCTTTGTTTTTATAAGACACATTCTCAGTAATGAACACTTTTGGTGGTAAATGTATATTTTGACATTTTGGTGTCTATATAATTAACCTGTATTTAAATTGGATAAAAGAAAATTAAGTCATTCTTAATTTGTCTAGCTAACTAACCAGCAGTTGGCTGATATCAGTGAAATAGCCTTGGTTATGACCTGTCTTCCGCTGACTTTTTTGTGCGTTTAATACGGCTCAAACCGCTTAACGTAGAAACTTCATTCAAACTGCGTTGCTATAGGACACATGTGCTATGTATTTTTCGTGTTTTTAACTTTTCTTCTTTTTTTTTTACAAGCTCTCATGGAACACTTAAGGGGCAAGTTGTCATCAGAATAAGAATCAGTTTTATTGGCCAAGTATACACAAATTCATTGCAGCCTAACACACCAATACACATACACATTCATCAAAGCCTAACACACCAACCCCTGTTGCTGTGTGTGTGTCCAGTCCACCCAACCCTCCTGTGTGTGTGTGTGTGTGTGTTTGTGTGTATAACATTACAATGGTAAACTATTGTATAACATTATAATGGTAAAGGAAATCAATATGAACTGATGAATGGAAAACAGAACGGAAACATGAACGTGGCAGATTTACTCTTTCAACTTCACCATTACAAACATCAGCTTAGACTAAAGGGATACATGCAGCTTTAAA
>JAGFZM010002737.1:5000-12187 GCA_017657215.1 Limnothrissa miodon | reverse complement strand
GGGGGGGGGGGGGGGGGGTTTACAGAAGTGTACAATGCGAGACACGTTGTGTGTGCACGTGTGTGTGTATGGATGGGTGTTGGGGGGGGGTCCAGAATGTTAACCCACACAGAGTAGATATTAACATTACTAACCAAACACGAAATAGTTATAGTTTTCTTTTCTACCAGCTACACTACACTGACATTTGGCCAGTGTTAAAGAGCAGCTGGTTTCTCTAAAATGGTCACCCAGATGCCAGAATAAACAGTGATTGCTCGTAAGTTGTCACTCTTAATTTACATTAGTTTTGTGGTGTCATGGAAGTGACCAACACTACAGTTTTGACCAATCACTGTTTCTCACATTTGGGTAACCACTGGAATACCAGATATCATTTCACACTGCTGTTTAATTTTGATTCACATAAACGGCTCATATTGATTTCAAAACGGCGAATTTCGCCGAAAGGTGAGGGATAGGCATGCCTGTCTCTCTCTCTCTCTCTCTCTCTCTCTCTCTCTCTCTCTCTCTCTCACACACACACTATCTCTCTCTTTCTCATCTCACTCGCTTTTTCTGACTTTTGTGTTGTCTGCCTTGGTGAGTTCTCATAGTCTATTCTCTCTCTACTCCACCATACACTGTTAGACTTAACTGTAATTTAGCGGTAACTTACCACAAAAATGCCCAATAAAATACTGTAAGGTCAATATGTGGTATTGCTACTGTACATTGCAATGCATTGTGGGATTTTTATGACAATGTGGTAACTTACTGGGGAAAATTTTGAATTTATGGTAATGTACTTTTAAAACAAAAACAGTACTGCTACTGTAATCACGTGCAGCTTTTGGAATTAATTTTACTGGAAAGAATTTTGAATACATGGTAATGTACTGTTTACACAAAAAAACAGAACTGCTACTGTAATGACATGTCACTTTTGTAACGGTTTTTGCCTGAGAAAACGCCTGTAACCTCCAGAAATCGTTTAACCCTGGACCCTAGAGGTAAGTGTCAGTCTTCATTTTGCCCATAATTTCTACATAATGCAGACATAAAACACTTATTTCTTGTAAAGTTTAGTTCCCACGCAGTGTAGTAGGAAACAGTTTTGCGTAGGCCTACCTTTAGCAGCGAATGTTGGGTAGCTAGCCATAGGCTAACGGTTCTTTGTAAACACTTAATATAACACATACATAGTTTAACATAAAACATTTTCTCCATGTAGAAACATAGACTGTATATGGTTGTAGGCTACTGATGTACAGAATTAAGCGCTAATCTACGGATGATCTACTAACGGACATTGCCGCCTATTTATATTATCTGGCACACATAACGTAGGCTACTCGCCATTTTAACTTACTAAATAAACCATTGCAATACATCATTGGATTCGTTTAATACGTTGTTTAGTCCAGAAAAATAATTGTTGAAATGAAAAGATGTTGCAGTAATAGCAAGGACACGAACAAATGGTTTCAATGCCTGCCCCAACAAAGGGTCGCTCAGGTGGTTCAAATTGTCAGTTAACTGAGCTGAATCTGAATGAGTCGCTTGTAGCACACCTTCCAAACATGGGATAGGCTACATAAGATGGTTAAAACAAAGCAAACAGTCGGCCCGCCAGCTGACCATTTCTGCATTATAATTTAATAATTTATAATAAAACACACTATACTATTAATCAATGTAGCAGAGCATTCTGGCTTGTTGACTTTCAGCTTCCCTACCACCCGTAACTTTCTCAACAAGTGTTCCAGCCGCGAGTTCAACTTCGCACTTTACTAACGCAACCTATTCATTCTGCTAGTATGAAAGTTACCATAGCCTATAAGGAGCAAAGTGAAGTGTCTGACTGAAATAGGTTTCAGCAACTCACCACAGATGTCATTAGCCGTAATAATCAATCGGCCACCTGTAATAATCCAATTGCCGAGGCATGGTCCTTCTAGTTTGAAACCAAAGACTGTATAGAAGCTTGAAAGTCTTAGCAAACCAATATCCACAATGAAGCAACGAAATCAGAAACGTTGCGTGCATCAAAACAAATTGGTGTCCCAGGTGTCTGCATCGTTGTGCTATAACGGTTCACAATGATGGTTTCCAATTTTGTCAAGTACCTAAATATATTGTACGTTTTCAATTCGAGTACCACTATACATACATAGGCTTTGATAAAACTAATCATAGAGTGTATTTTCTTTAATAAAAATGTAATGCATTTTGGGTATATGTAGGAAGTATAGGCTTTAGGTTATATAGTTTTTAATGTTTAAGTACATAAGGCAAAATGCATCATCTGTCCTCATAAAGATGTTTTCATCAGTACTGAACCAAGAGTACACATCTCTATGTTATTAAAAAAACATAAACATATTTTTCTTAAAAGCCTGTGTAGTCACAGTTGAACTCCTGCCATCCATGTTTAGGTTATTTACATAGTATAGGCCTGCCATGGTACATACACACACACTACACTACACTAATGTACGGCATGCATTAGATTTGTTTCTGGCATTTTTATATTTTGTTTGAATGTTACTGTAATAAACATATGAGTTTTTATTGTTCTATTTGTAGAGTGATCAGAGGACGAGACAAGGCAGACAAGGATCCAATCAAGCTCCAAGGACTGTCAAGTATGTACAGACTTTCCTAAACAAATTATACCCAGTAAAGATCTGTAAAGAACTTTTTTTACATCTACATTTCTATTTTCATTTCAGCATGGAGCGCACACTTAATGGAAGTTATCTTGGTGGACACTGCCTCACAAGCAAATTTCATAGACGCTCGCTCGCTCGCTCGCTCGCTCGCTCACACACACACACACACACACACACTCACTCACTCACTCACTCACTACACACAACTGTTTGCATTGTTGCTTTTAATGATAAATTGTTTGCATTATTGCGTTGTTTGGATTGTAATTGGATTGTTGCATTTCCAGTGTTAAATACATTAAGAATGTTGTTGTACTGATTATATAATAAAGGTTTTGTTCAAAATAAGTAGTAGTTATTGGGTGGATTACGGTAAGAATATAATTTAACATTGCGGTAAAAGAATAATACTGTTTTAAAAACTTACAGTTAGGCTACTGTAAACGGGTAGGTACGGTAACATACAGGCAACACTGTTGCCAGTGAGTTACCGTAAATGAAGTCTCAGTAGTCATACTGTATAAATATGTTACAGTATGGCCACCATACTGTAAAAGTCACTTACAGTTAATCTACGGTAATTGTCATTACAGTAAGTCTCTGGCAACAGTGTTGCCTGTGAGTTACCGTAAAAATACAATAAAATGTCTAACAGTGTAGCCTTTTCACAAGATGTTCCGACGGATCCCGCTTCTCCCCGTCCTCTCCTCTGAAAAGCACACAGAGAAGCATATATGTGCATGTGTGTGTGTGTGTGTGTGTGTATTTGTGTGTGTGTGTGTGTCTATTTGTGTGTGTGAGAGAGAGAAGCACGCACGCAGGGAAGACTTTTATTATGCACCCACCTGATGGTGCCTTTATAATGGATTATGCTAACTGGGTAATGCTCGGTAACGAATCCAAATCCCTGTGCATGTGTGTGTGTGTGTGTCCACACACTTACACATGCACGTACATATGAGTGAGAAATGTACAAAAACACAATACAGATGCTTTCGGAGGTCTGTTTTGAACACCCTCTCCTCTTTCTGTCACACACATAGGTCTGCTAACACAACCAGTTTTAAGAGGAATGTCAAAATGCCATTTGCTGTAATACAACAAGCAATACAAAAGTGAAGTGAAATGAATTACTGCAGTAAAAAAATAGATAACGATTGAGAGAGATTGGTGTGTGTGTGTCAGAGAGAGCGAAAGAGAAAGAAAAGAAAGAATGTTGTTGAGAGATACAAGGGACAAATGTATTTATCACCTAATTTTTTTCCCTCCCAGCTACAGACATGTCGAACAAAATGCGCTGTTGAAAGTGACTGCTCAAAGAACAGCCATAAGACCTGGAGGGGAAACGAATGATCACCATTTTCCCCATCCCCCCAACCCCCCCTATCCGTCTGTCAAAACTGATAAGCCTCTATCACCCAAAACACACATTTACTCACACACACACACACACAAACACACATCCACCATACCATTTGCTGTCCTAGCGGGAGTAGAATAAGTCACAGGAAGCATTTGGCATCAAATTAAAAGCATCCCTCCAGGAGCAACCAACCTGTTCTGAGCACAGACAGAGAGAGAGAGGGAGAGGGAAGAAGAAGAAAAGGTACAGCAGTCAAAAGAGATAGAAAAAAGTGATGTTTACTCTGGTCTGGGAGAGTGTTGTGTGTTGTTTGTGTGTGTGTGTGTGTGTGGGGGGGGGGGGGGGTGGGGGGTTGTATGCACACCTGTTTGCTTTGGCTGGTAGATTATTGCTCACAAGTGATAAACCGGTATCTCATAAACACGCCTGTCGACTGACATCTGAAGCTAGCGCTTCGGAAGGTGTGCCTGTCCTCCAGGGAAATACACACACATACACACAGAGAGAGAGAGAGAGAGAGAGAGAGAGAAATGACTTCAGAAGTTGCTAAAAGAGCCATAATAGAGAGTGGCAAAAGATTTGCAAGGGAGTGAAATGGTTACAGAGTAGATGTATGTGTTGGAGTGAGTCTGTTTGTATGTGTGTTTGTGAGAGAGAGAGAGAGAGAGAGAGAGAGAGAGAGAGAGAGAGAGCGCAATTACTCAAGTCGAAATAAATTGCAAATAGTGCCAGAAATACTTGCAAATAGTGCTTTTTGCTAATGTCATCACTATGTGCATTTCTGTGTGTGTGTGTGTGTGTGTGTGTGTGTGTGTGTGTGTGTGTGTGTTTGTGTGTGTGTGGGGGGTCTATTTTCTCAAATCTTATTTCCAACACAAGCCTAATAATTATCTCAAAACCTGGATTACACATATTCATGCATGCACTATGTATGCAACTGCCGGATCGAAATCTGCCTGATACAGTACAACAGTTAGGACCATGCCTGCAGAGATTTAAGACACTGCAGGTAGGTAGGGAAGATCACTTACAGAGTGAAAGAACAAAATTAGATAGGTGAACAAGGTAATGTCCAAAGCGACTTTTTGTTTGGTTTACAGTAAACAGGTTCTCTGTCTCAACTTCCCACCTTTCCCCTATATAGCCTATGCATAAGGATAAAAAAAAATCACAGGTCAAAATTCTGTGCTCAACTGTGCTCAATTCTGTACTCAACTAGTTGCTTTTTAACCAGTTTTACCCATGATAGTATGTTGTTGGCCCATTTAATGTCTGATAATGTCATTTCTTTGTACATTTATCCCTGAGAGTGTTATTTTGTCTACAAAGTGTGTGTTATAGTAGATGTGTTTTTTGTGTCTCTGTAGTGTCTCTGCATTATGTCTCTGTCTTTGTGCTTTGTGTGTGGTGTGTGTGTATGTGTGTGTTTGTCTCTGGTGTGTGTGTGTGTGTGTATGTGTGTGTGTGTGTGTGTACGCCTGTGTTTTATCTCGCTGTTCTATGCTAAGACCTGCCCCCTGAGGCCAAATGTGTTCTGCTGCATTTTCAGCATTTGTTTAAGAGACGTCTCTCTCTCTCTCTCTCTCTCTCTCTGTCTCTCTCTCTCTCTCTGTCTCTCTCTCTCTCTTTGTCATTCTCTCTGCACCTCTGAACCTCTTTGTATGTGTGTATATGCTCTCTGCCTCTGGGTATATGTGTGTGTAAGTATGTGTTAGAGAGCAAGAAAAAGATGAAAAAGAAGGCAGTGAGAAAGGAGAGACTTAACGAGCGAATGTCTGCAAAGACCTTACATGACTAGAACTCCTATAACAACCCAGCTGGTCAAACCAGCTCACATCAGCGGCTCTTAGGAAGGTTGAGGAATTTGACAACATCCACGAGGGTCGACAGGCGGAGCAAGATATTTAATTTCATGAGAAGCCACTTCCTGGAGGGCACTAATCCCTGTGGAGTGCAGAGGCATTCAAGCAGGTCTATGGCAGGTACCGCAACGTTTGAGTCTGAGCATCGTATGAAATGTCATCGGACACAGTGTCATGATCTCCAAACCCTCCTGCACATTTAAGGAAAATTGTCCCTTAATGTCATCAGTGTATGACTCTCCACCCCAGAGAAAATGAACCTCAATTTAGTTACGCACCAAGCTGATTTTAGCGTTCAGTACTAGCTACTGCAACCGGGAAGTGGATCCGCACTTTGTTCCTTTGGTAGTATCTTGCTCAGCCTATCAAACATCTTTGGCCGTGTTGTGTGCCCTAAGGGTGCTCTCTAGCTTCTTCAGTGGCGTCACACAGAGTGTCCTGACTAACTGTGTCATTGTGGCACCCTAGAGGAAACACTAATGCCTCTACACAGTGGTTAGTGCTGCTTGAAAGACCATTTGGGCGCCCTTTACTGCTGTGGGACTACATTACAAATGTGTGTTTATTTACGATGGGTGTGAATGTGTGTGTGTGTGGAAGGGACATGCTGAAGTGTGTCGAGAAATACCTTAAGGCTGAAAGTCCTTCTTTTTACCCTTAGGCCATGGGTTCTCAAAGTGCGGCCCACGGGCCAATGGCGGACCACAAAAATATTTCTGGCGGCCCGCAACAACACCTGTAAAATTTGTAAAATTGTTACAACTGTAGGCCTGCGCAGCTTTCAAAGAATACATGTCCGTTTAGGGGTGTTAAGCGGCATCTGCAGGCGGCCTAAGCAGTAATTACAGGTGTCACGATTCCCTTGACCTTACTCCCAGGAAGGCATCATTAAATTAGTTGCCTCCAACCTAACGGTGGTCATGTGATAATGGAGGAAAGAGAAACAGAGCAGGAGCCGGGTTCCTCGAGAAGAAAACGCAATAGGCCTATTGGAGATGGAAAATAAGATAAATGAACAATTGATTAGCCGGACGTTAGAGGAATTGTGATTCGTGGCCAATCGGAAACAGCACCAAAGATCCCATTTAAAAATGGTATTTTGACCAAGTAACTTTCCTAACAAATATTCATTATGACATTAACAACAAGATTATTAATGACAGGCAATAGTATGATTGAATGATGATGAAGTCCCCCTCTGAATAAGGCTAGGAATTGCACCTGAGTTAGACATATTCTGATAAGAAGCACAGATTGTCCTAAATAAGTATGTTACTGTTAATGACTTGTCCAAAATTTTTCTGTTGA
>JAGFZM010002735.1:7500-27622 GCA_017657215.1 Limnothrissa miodon | reverse complement strand
TTGTGAGGGAGAAATATGTTGTGTGTTTATGTGTTGATAATCAATGTGTTGTGTTGTGTGCATGTATGCATAAAAAGTCTGTGTGTGTGTGTGTGTGTGTGGTTGCTCATCTGTTCAACTTGTATGCATGGAGCAGGTGAACATGGTGTGTAGTGTTTAGTGTATATATTTGCTTCTGCGTCTGTGGCAATTACAGGCCTTTCCAGTGCATTCATACCTGGTGCTGTTACTATTGTTGCTGCTGTTGCATTCATTTAGTGGACATCTGCACTCTAAGCTACTTTCTGTGTCCATAGATGGGCTTTTCTCTCCACACCTCCCCAGGAAAACGCTTGAACGCTTGGTGACTCACTCTCCATGCAGCCGCAGAGACGTGTACACCACCCCCCCCCCCAACACACACACATCCCTCCCCCCAAGTCTGGTAACGCCTGTGCGAGAATTTATTTACAAAAGAAGCGTATTAAAAAGCAATGAATGAGTACTCTGTTTCCCCTCTCTCTTGATGCAGCAGCTGCCAGCAGGGTTTCTTGACACATCATTAGCCAAACGAGTTTACCGCCGCCGACTTGGGCGAGAGGAGAGTAGGGGAGGGGAGAGGAGAAGAGAGGAGGGGAGAAGAGGGGAGAGGAGAAGAGAAGAGGGGAGCGGATCGGAGATGAAAAAGGAGGGGAGAAAACAGGAGGAGAGAGGAGGGGGAGGAGAGGAGAGAAAAGGAGGGAAGAAGAGGAGAAGAGAGGACTTTGGGCCCCTGTTGCTCCAATGTTTGGCCCGTGAGGAATGATGGAATAGTGGTGGAACAGAAATACTGTACGTGAAGAAAGAGAGAGAAAGAGAAATGGACAGATAGAAAGATAAAAATGATAACACATTTTCAGAGAGGACAGATAGTAAGAGAAAAAGCGGGGGATAGATAGCACTAGAAAGAGAGAGAGCTGTAGAAAAGAGATGAATGGATAGAAAAAGCAGAGAGAGAGAGATAGAGAGAGAGACAGACACATAGAGAGAGAGAGAACAGCTGTGTTCCGTAGCTGCAGGTGAGACAGGTGTAGGCTGAGATGGTGCTAATTAGATGGCTGCTCCCTGGTCGGTGCCGAGAGAACAGAATTGACAGGCTCATCTGACGCTTTGATCCGGGATTGAGGCGTGTTTGGATACCACAGTGGGAGGGCGTCTCTGGAGATCACACACACACACACACACACACACACACACAATGTACACATAAAGTTGTGTATGAAGGAGCAACTGAACACTGGGCAGGTGTACTTTGGTGGCAGGACTGGCTGTTCTTCTATTGTTCCTTCAGACTCATTCACCATCACAGACACAGACACATGGCGAGAGGGCAACATTTCATGAGAGGAGTTCAAAGATCTGTTCTAGACTCTGACAAAGACGTGGGAAACGTAAGTCTAGGGAATTATGTTGGCACTGAAATAAAAAACTTAAAACTTCATCATCTTCAATCATCTGAGTTTCTCTAGTGAACTCCTATCTTTTTTAAAAATCAGTCCTTTCCCATTGATTCACCAGATAGCAAACTGCAGGACAGAGGAGGGAATCTTGCTTTTTCTTACAGCAAATATGACATGTTGGACACCTTATTACCTAAGTTCTTATTAACTAAGTTCTTTAGTCTTTACTTTTCATACTTTGGGTGTGTGTGTGTGTGTGTGTGTGTGTGTGAGAGAGAGAGAGAGAGAGAGAGAGAGAGAGATCAGAGGACAAGGGCCTAATGAGATATCTTGCTTCACTGTTCTTGTTCAGATGAAGATAAGAAACAATTTGTTTGATTCCTTCAAGTTTTTTTTCCTTTTATTTGAAAATTCAGTTTGAAAAAAAGAAACATGAGAGACCCGACAAAGCAGTGATACAGAAGGCATTTACAACAGCAGAGAGATTGTTCTTGTCTCATTTTTGGTTTGTGGAAATAAAAAAAAAACAGAAGCTAGGTCAAACAAATGAAGGGAAGGAGAGCAAAAACAGCACAGAAAGAAAAAAAAACTTCTTCAGAACAAAGGAAAATCAATAAAAGCTGAAAACAAATAATACAAAACCAAAACAAAACAAAACAAAACAGAAAACAATAAAACATGTTTCTTTGACGTTCTTAGAAGGAGAATCAGGAGTTCCTTAGACAGGACAACAGCTAAGGCACAGAGATACCCCACCCTTGGGGAAAGACTAGGTGTGTGTTTGTGTGTGCGTGTCTCTCTCTCTCTCTGTGTGTGTGTGTGTGTGTGTGCGCGCACTTGTGCAAGTGTGTGCTCATATTTATGTTATTGAATGTGCACAAGAGTGTGTGTGTGTGTGTATGTGTTGTGTGTGTGGGGAGGGGTCACAATGGAATGGGAAAGAGAGGGTATTCAGAGAAGATTGTGCAACAGTTGCTCAACAAAACATTCCAGCACAGAGAACAACAACCTGGCATGAAATTCTCCGAAAGGCCAATGATCATTAAGAGCTCATTAAAAAGGAAAATCAAATCAAACAACAAAACATCACATCCAATTCCGACAATGCTTTCCCACTGCCCTTCCGAGTATTCCAGTTAACATATCTACAATCTTCAGTGCCAAATACTAGAACTCACAATAGGTATTTGGACACTTGGACATTTAACTTAAGGTTATTTACAATACTTTTTTTCTCTCTTTAAAAAAAAACAAACATCTATCCATTACAAAATATCTTTTACATTTATCATTCCTACGAAAATAACTATAGTACATGTTTGAGCATTTTGTTCACTTGAAACCGTGAGCACGCAAAAAGACGGTTTACTTGATGGTGCTTGTGTGTGTGTGTTTGTGTGTGTGTTCTTTCGAGGAGGTAAGTGTGAGTGAGGTTGGCTTTGACTGGTCCAGAGTTTTGTGTGTGTGTTGTGTGTGTATCTGTGTGTGTGTGTGTGTGTGTGTGTGTGTTTGTGCGCAGACACGTGGACAGCTGCTTAGTTCTGGAAACGTCTCTCAGTTTTAGCACACCATAACACTATGCACACACACACACACACACACACACTGTGTATGTGTGTACGTACTTGAAATGCGGAGGTGACAGAGGTCATTAAACCAATGACCTCAAGAGTCTCAGCATACACCAGAGACCTCAAGCCCAAAGCTGATGTGATGAACGAGTTACTGTTTCTTTCCGTTTGTTCTTTTATTTTCTGCTTGAATTTCTTCGTTTGGTTGGTTGGTTCTTGTGGGTTTCCTATAAAATATTTTTCAACTTTTTTTTCTCCACACAATAATACAGTACCACTGAACACTATTCAGAAAGGTATGGAAGGGAGTTGAAGTTCCTTTGAGTGAATTTGTTTTTGGAGTCAGTGAAAAAGAGGAACATCTCCGCACTGTTCAGCACCCCACACAAGTCACATTAGTCTCTTCTTGTTTGGTTGGAGGTGGTCGTCCTCCGTTGCATCACATGACAACACCGAAACCTTACTCGAACAGTGGCACCACCAAATAAAATTCACTGTGAGTGACTTTGTGTGTGTGTGTGCGTCTGTGTGTGTGTGTGGAGGGGTGGGGTGTGAGTGATAGGGTTCAGTGCGGGGGAGGCAGACAAGTTTCCAATCTGAGATGAAAACCGAGGTCCGAGGGCCAATGGCCACAAAGTCGGACGAGGTCTGTGCCATTTCAGTGGGTACTGAGCACGAGTTGCCGCACGAGTTACACAGACTGGATTATGGATCATACCCTAATCTAGACTGGATTACGGATAGCACCCTAATCTAGACTGGATTACGGATAGCACCCTAATGTACAGACTGAGCAGAAAATCCAAATGTGCAAACACATGACTTTCATGCCCCCATCACACACACACACACAAACATTGGGTCTCGGGGGGGGGGGGGGGGGTGGGGAGAACGCTAGCTTGCCAAACAGAAACTTAAAAGAGTCCAAGCAAGCTTGAAATCTTCCCTGCTAAAAATAAAAGCTGAGCAGGCGGAAACTTCTAGAACGGCCTGTCATTATTATAGGGCGTGAGTAATCCAGGGTATTTTGGGCCGTCCTTCTACGCTACGCTCCTCTCTTCAAGGGCTAGCCCACGATGCTCTGTGACGTGGTGGAGTGTGAGGAGAGATTGGAGCGGGGAGAGTGGGCCGCAATCCGTACAAACTCAACACACCCACACGGAAAATAATAATAAAAAAAAACTGCTTGCGTGCAAAAACCACCAGCCCAGCTGATCCTCCGTGCCAATTTTCAAACAGAAAATACAGACCACAGTAGCCAGCGTGCTAGGGGAATTATAGGTGCTCCCTCCCTCCCGCACACACACACACACACACACATACACAGTCAGGGGCTCACAGTCTGCAATGACAGGCGGCGCAACCAGACACGATAAGATGGCTGGTCTTAAAAAGATCAAACAACAACCCCAAACCCTCCCTCCCACCCCCTCTTTCAAACAGGCTAATGAGATGTGCTTGTGAATGCCTACGGTGTACAAAAACACACACCACCAGTGAGAGGGTAACGGTGTGCCACGTGATCACGCGTTTCATCCTGGTTACAAGGTTGTGGGGGAGGCAGTGGGGTAGGGGGTAGGGGATAGGGGGTTGGTGGTGAGGGCCTTTTTAAATAAAGGCAGATCGGTTACAAAAGGTATCGAAGGAGCTGCAAAAAAAACAGCATATAGACTTTAGTCATTGACTAAAAGAGTAGCTATTTCATTTATATTATTAAAAACACATGAATAAATAGCCGACAACACACTATCCGCACTCCTCCACAATCAATCTTCCGCTTTAAAGGGAAAACCTAAACAAAGGGAACAGAAGAGAAGTTCTAAAATAATAAAATAGAATAGAATACTAGTCGTCGAAGATAAAAACTTGAAACGTGTTCCCTTCGGAGGTGCCAGCACAGCTGACACAGAGCGTCTCAGGTTTGAGGTCTCTACAGAGGAGAGAAGAGAAGGTCATTCTAGTGTGCGTGTGTGTGTGTGGGGGTGAGGCCCTGCTTGCTGCCTGCGCAGTTGCTAGCAGCAGCACACCGCACACACTGTTGCGCCCCTTTCATCAGGAGGCCACCTACTCCGAGGCACATCCCCGCTTCGCTCGTGCACGGCACACACCGAAACATGACGACCGTAAGTGAGTGAAAGCGCTCTCTCTCTCTCTCTCTCTCTCTCCTTCCTCTGTGTCTTTCTCTCTTCTCTCTTTCACTCACCCTGCTCATCGCACATCGATTTGGACCGTGAAAGAGAGGAGCCTGCGGGCAAACAGGAAACGCAGCTGCTGCCGTTGCTGCTGCTGCTGCCGCAGCAGTGAACCAATGCTGAACGACCACAGCAGCGCAGCAACGAGGCGCGCGTGTCCCTGTCCGCCCGACTCGGCCTCGATTCTCTGTGCCCACTGGCCTTAGGGTGCTGCCCTTTAAGATCACAGAGACAGAGGCGTTCTGGTGGGGGTGGGGGGGAGGCCACAGGGCCTCGTGGATTTGGTCGCATTTGCCAGTGTGGAATTGTTTTCTTTCTGTGCTTCTTTAATTATGTAAGAGCTCTCTCTCTCTCTCTTTATCTCTCTCTCTTTCAGTTATCTTCTACATGCCAAACATCACTCAAGTTTGCGCCAGACCCACTCAGCAAATCACAGTTTCTTCAGTAATCAAATTACAATAAATTAATCGACGGAGGGGAATAAAAAAAAAAATGGGACTAAAAGAAAAAAAGAAAAAAAACTAAACGACAGCATTCTTTCAGCCTGCCCAAAGCAGAATGCACTTAGCTCATGGTCAATACAGCAATAATAGCACAAGAAACCACTGACTGCAGTACTTATGGTGTATATATAAATATGTGTGTGTGTGTGTGTGTGTGTGTGTGTGTATTTGTGATTTATGCCCCTCTCATAGAGTCAACATCAACAGTGTTCAGTGAGGGGATTAGGAGATGGAGCGCTGTGCATTCATCCAGCACAAGCAATGGTCGAGAAGAACAGTTGAATAAATAAAAAGATGAAAAAAGACAACAGCAATGGCAACAAACCAAAATAAAACAAAAAAAATGAAAACAAAAACGTCAGATGAGAGAAGTCGTTCCGCGAAGGAGCCACGTCCCCTGACCAAAAAAACGCACACTTCGCCTGACGAAGCAGCTTTAGCAGTAGGAACAGAACTGGAACCAGAACCAGAACTGGAACTGGTTACTGTTGTCTCGCCGCATTCCGCCTCGTCCAGTTAGGCCCAGTTCCCTTCCAGCCCCGGGCCAGGTTAGGATCTGACGCGGCACGGCCGCTACCTGATGCGTCCGTGGCTCCCCGGAGACCCCAGGCGGGACTTGGGGTCGGGGCTGAGGGAGCTCCAGGGGGTGTCGCGGCAGGCCTGGAGCACGGGGCACCCGCTGGGTGCGGGCCCGGCGCTGCACACATCCACAGCTGACCACACCTCGGCCACCAGCCCGTCCACCCAGCGCTCCAGCTCCAGCCCCGTCAGCCCCGCGTGCTGCTCGGCCGCCTCCACCTGGCCCAGGTGCACGGGGATGTTGAGGATGGGGTTGAGCCCGTGGAAGCTCTGCTCCATGTAGCTGTTCTTGGCCGGCCCGTTGTGCAACTTCAGGGCATCCTCTGAGAGAGGGAGAGACAGATGGAGGGAGAGAGAGAGAGAGAGAAATTAACAAAATATGTTTTATTTTTTACATACATTTTAATACTTTGTAACACATACTTTACTTGATATTTCAGTAATTCCATATTTCCATACCATTCTTTTCATTTTAATATAAATATTAATCTCAAATTAAGCATTCATGCCTCTAAAACCTTGTTAAATCAATGTGTGGGTTTTAACGGGAGGTGGAGAGGGAGAAAGGAAGAAAAAAAGGTTCTTGTCAGTAAATGGACGCAGTTTACTTTAACAATAGAGATGGCCAAGAAGAGGAAGTTTTCCGCTGTAGAGATGCATTACTGTCACTAACGTCACTATCTATCAGTGGTGGAAAAAACACTGGATTTTTCTATTTCCAGTATTTGGGTGGGGTGTCTTGAGACTCCATAATGAAGAGTGTAGATGGAGGTTGGGTTTTTTTTGAGTGGGGTGTCTGCGACTCCATTAAGTAGAGGGTATTTACCCAAACCTCCACCCACCCTGTGCTCAGTTTAGCCTCAAAAAACCCCAAGGGTTGGGTGTGATTACACAGAGGTCAGAGAAGATGGCTGGACAGACGCAGGCTTGGGGAAAAAGAGTAGCTGTTGTGTGTTTGTTTGTGGCAGGGTTGGGTTGGGGTTGGGAGGAGGCGTGAGAGAGAAAGAGAGGGGGGGCGGAGGGGATTGGGGATGAAAGGTTGAAGGGTGGAGATTAGGGGAGGGTGAGGAGAGGTTAAAAGGTAAAGGGTCAGGTGGTGGAAATGGAGAGATTTAGTGGAAAGACAGGGAACGTGATGTGGGGGAGGAGTGGAGAAACAAACAAAGAGAGAGAGAGAGGGGGGTCATTAGGTCAGAGAGGACAAAATCAGATCATAAAACACGTATATATTATTTAAAAAAATCTGATGCATGTCTTCGTGAACTGGAACATGCTGACTTGTGCGTTATTGAATCGGTAACGTGTGGGTGCACATTATGTGCGTGTGTGTGTGATGCAAGGAAATGTGTAAATCATCGGAATTACATCTGTCCAATTTGCCTATTGATTAACCTTGCCCTACAAAAGGGGGAGTGCGCCATCAATAACCATTAACATCACACATAGCTACCAATGGGGCATTATCACGGCATTACGCTTCTCCGCAGTGGGACGCAGAAATCTCATTTCCTCTGCGCCTTCCCTCTCATCAGCACCGCTGCGGAGATGAGCAGAATAGGGGAGTAGTGCGCACGAGTGCCCTCGCGCTCATGTAAACAACCTCATCTAAATACGTGATTAGCGCTGTCTGTTTGATCCTTAACTGTATGGATCTCTGCCGCGCGGATGCTCGTTCGGTGACCCAGATTCACGTACGCCTCGCTTCTTTTTTCCTTTTTTTCCTTTTTTTTCCGACCAACCTCTGTTCCTCTAATGTGCTCTTCAGTCCCTGATCAAACCACCACTGAGTGAGCACTGCCCAGGCATACGTCAGAGCCCACACAACCACGTGGGCATGAGTCCCAGGACGTGTGTGTGTGTTGGCCTTAGCCTGTGTGTGTGTGTGTGTGTGTTTGTGTGCAGAGGCTGCCCCTTTGAAGTTGCGGCCTGTTGGCTTTCCAGGGTGTGGTGTGGTGCTGTACAATGGGATGGTGTGTGTGTTTGTGTGTGGTGTGGCATGGTAAGTCCCTGTCGACCGCTGATGGCTTGCTCTGTCAGACCTGGAGGGAGAGCGGCGAATTCCTCAGCCCTCTCTTTCACACTCGCACCTAAACGCCAAACGCCCCCTCGCCAACGGGCCTCTCTGTCCATCTGTGTCCTCAGCCTTCTTCTTACAACACCATGGCTTCAACACACTAGCCCCCTAACCCCCGACCCCCTAACAAACCTCTGCCTTTTCCCAGCACCATGACCCAAACACACTAGCCCCTCAACCCCATAACAAACCTCTACCTTCTCCCAACACACCACCATCCCAACCCCCCAAACAAACCTCTGCCTTTTCCCAACACCACACAGGTCTAGCAAGCCTCCTTCTAATACTGCTACTCTTCCATCCAGAACATTCTATTCCACAGCAGGTAGGTGGCCAGGGAGGAGGATCCAATGTGCGCCCACAGCATAGACACACACACACGCACACACAGCACCACACACAAAGCAGCAACCCATACCCCCACACCCACTTTCACACACACACACACACACACACACACACACACACCTGCAGTGAGCGGAGCAGCTTGTGGTGTATAATTGCACTCCATAAAATGTTTACTATCTCCGTGTGTAGGATATCAGGCTTCCTCCCAGTCGTCCGCGGCCCTTAATCATAACCCTGCGCTGGTGAATCACTCGTCCTTATCGGCCTATCGCAGGCCATCACATCACCACATGAAGGCAGTCTTGTTGCGCTCGTCAACCAATCAGAGGTTTACTGCGCGGCCACGTGGGCCCGCAACAATTGCTTGCCGATTGATTTACACCGGATCATCAAAATCTCAGGGAGTGTGTACGAGTGAGCTTGTGTGTGTGTTTGTGTGTGTTAGTGTATGAGTGTTTGTGAGAGTGAACTGTGCTTGTGTGTGTGTGTGTGTGTGCTTGTGTATATGTCTATGTGAGAGTCTTTGTGTATGTGTGTGTGTGTGTGAGAGAGAGAGAGAAAGCAGAGGTTGGCGGAGTCTTGGCACGAGATGTAATGGCAGCTGAAGGCGTTAGTCTTTCCTGCGCAGCCGTTCCCACTCTGTCTCCTCTTCTCCGCGTATCTCCTCTCCTCTCCACCCCTGCGTAGGTCTGCCCAGATAAAAGGTGACCTGGGTGTGTGTGTATTACTCATACTGTACGTGACCGGCAGTTAAGGCTATATATAGGCCTCACATGGATAAAGAGTGCCAACTCTGTGCCAAGTTGACCCCCCCCCTCACACACGCCCAAAAATGAGCCCCTTGAGCAAATAGGGCGTATGGTGTGTGTGTGTGTGCGTGTTTGTGCATGTGGTTCTGTGTGTGAGTGAATGTATATATACATGTGTGTGTGTGTGTGAGTGAGAGACCTCAGAGGCCAACAGTGAGAATCACGCCCACTGTGCCTCAAAGGCAAAAGTAAAAAAGGCTTTTCCAGTGTTATTTGTTTGAAAACAAATGCCAACACACCATTGCACATGGACAGGTATTCTGTAGTGTGTGTGTGGTAGTGTGTATGAAATATCACATACCTTCCAAATATATGTAATATGACCCACACAAACACACACTAAAAAACACACAGAAACACACAGACACTTTGTATGTGTATATACAAGGACCACCTGAGACCACTGTCTCCATTAGTCCAGGAGCTGCGAGAAATAAACAAGCGTGTTCTCTGGTCCTCTCTGCTGTGCCACACACTCTGAATGTCACATTCACTGTGGACCTCTAGATCAATGCCACCCCCCTTCCCCTCAAAAAAAAAACGACAAAAAACCTACAAAACAACGACAACAAAAAAAAGCGGATGTTGTCACCCACGGGAACTCTTCCTCCTCCTCATCCTCTCCCTCCCCCACCCCTGCTGGACAAAACCGTCCACTTAAGACACCTTCCTTAAATGTGTCCTCTACCTCAGCAGCGTGGTAACACCCACTGGTCCACTGGAGGCAGAAACAGCTGCTCTAAGTGCATCAGGCTCTTGAGAACCACATACATCTGGCTTGTTAGAAGAGTGTGTGTGTTTGTGATGTGTTTGGTTGCCTTTGTGTGTTTGTGTCCTCACCCTTGCGTATGGTCTGGTGTTTGTGGTGTCTGTGTGTGTGTGTGTGTGTGTTTGTGATGTGTTTGGTTGCCTTTGAGTGTTTGTGTGTCCTCATCCTTGAGTATGGGCATTGTGTGTGTGTGTGTGTGTGTGTGTCCTCACCCTTGCGAATGGGCTGGTGTTTGTGGTGTCTCTGTGTGTGTGTTAGTGTGTGTGTCCTCACCCTTGCGTATGGGCTGGTGTTTGTGGTGTGTGAGGGGCGTGATGAGGAAGCGTGTCTCAGCCACGGGGTTCCAGTGGTGCAGCACCCGTAGCGTCCACATGCCCGGCCTCAGCGGTGCGTTGAGCGGCGGCCGGTAGTGCGTGAACTCCGACCCCGCGTCCACCAGGATGTCGTAGGTGGCGGCGATCACGTTGGTGGGGTCCACCCAGACGACCGTCGCCGTGACGTTGGGGCCCTTGCCCCAGCGCTGCATGCCCACTGGCTCGTCCGACGGGCCCATCAGATTGCCAAAGTTACGGAAGAGCCGCTCCTTAGCGTCCCAATCGGTGCCGATCTGGAATGGGGAAACAGGGAGGGGGAGAAGGAGAGGGGGAGGACATAGAGGAGAGTAAAGATAAACAGAGATGAAGAGAGAGAGAGAGGGAGAGAAAGAGAGAGAGAGGGAATAGACAGAGAAAAGAGAGAAAGAGAGTGAGAGAGCAGAAATAGACAGAAAAGAGAGAGACAAAAAGAGGGCCAGGAAAAGAGAGAAAGAGGGGGATTAAGGTGAAAAAAGAGAGGATGGGAGAGTGAAAGACAGACAGAGAGGGAGATAAATCAGACCATGTGCATTCTATCAGGCTCAGATATCAGTGAGTGATATGGGAGAGAGCTTTGAGGTCAACTTCTGATCCACCGTGTTATTAACTGTCTGGGGTCAAACAAGGTTGTGTCACAACACTCCGGCTGACTCGCTAACAGGCCTGCTTGTGATTGGCTGACTCGCTAACAGGCCTGTTTGTGATTGGCTGGTGCCTTGTGAGGGGGTGGCTCTGCCCCAAGGCACAAGCTTCCCCAGGGCTCTGTCAGAGAGAGAGCATGTGGCCAGGGAGCTGCTCTCTGGTAATCAGTCAGGTCAGCACACACACACACACACACACTGGCTGACAAATTCACATATACATACACATATATTTCCACATTCTAATACACACATTTAAAAACACCAACATGCTATACACACACACACACACACACAGTAACATACTGTGTGCAGTAGGCCACCGTGTCCTTCCTAAGCCATGCATGGACACGTGCACTCCACCATGAAACCACATTTGTGGAAAAAAACATGTTGGTGTCCTACGTAGCGACCAACCAATCAGACATCAAACTGCCCTGCCACCCCGCCCTCCAACCAGAGTAGACTGGGCAAAATGCCCGTAATGGTGTAGCGTCCAATGGCATTTTCCCAATAATTGCTGAGTCATTGGCACCACACATTCCATGGGGTTAATGAGCTATTAGGGAATAGTCTAGCCACCTATAAATAAGGCCATTTCGACTTTGTGCTAGCTATGGCTGAACATTCAGCATTATTAAGACGATTATGAGGAAACGGGGCACATTCTGAGATGATGACATATCCAAAAACATGACTTGTTTGTTTGTTTGTTTCCTGGAAGACTTGCACGTCTGGTTCCCTGTTAGCTGAGGTCGGTGTGTGTGTGTGTGTGTGTGTGTGTGTATATAGAGACCTAGTTCAGCCATGGCGGTTGGGCTGAAACTCCTCAAGTGATCTAAGAGACTTAAGGAAGACTTAAAGAAGACTCACAGAGCTACCCAATCCTTCCTGCACAAATCAAAGTGAGCTTGTCTGTCTCTTTTATAGCTGACCAGGACCTCCGCTGCCCAACATCACTCACACACACACACACACACACACACACACACTTCAACCCCCTTATAGTCGTAAAACAAGACAAATCAATTTCATCCTCTGGCTCCCAGAGCCTGGCCCAGTGCTCAGAACCCATGCTGCGCCACGCCACTGACTGCCTCTCTCGTCTCCTTCCCTCATTCCCCCTTTCCTCCTCTTTTCTTTTCTCTTCCCCCCTCTCCTCTCTTCCTTTCTCCTCTTTTCCTGTTCCTTTTTCCCCCCTCACCTCTTCCGCTACCCTCTCCTTCTTTCTCCTCTTTAACTCTCTTTCCCTCTCTCCTCTTCTCTTCTCACTTCTCCTCCTTTCTCTTTTCTTCCTCTCTGACCTCTTCTCTTCATTCCTCCTTACTCTTCACCACTCCTCTCTTCCCTTCACCTCTCTTATCTCCACTCCTCCTCTCTTCTCTTCACCTCTCTCCTCTGCTCCTTCCTTTTCTCTTCCTCCTCTCTCCTCTCCCCCCCCCCCCTTCCTCTGGCCAGTGCTCTCCACAGCTGGAGCTGGTTAAAGGCTCTTTTTACAGCTTTAGCTTGCGCGGGCCCCTGGCTCCCGCTCTCTGGATGCTGCCAGCGCTGCTGCTTTTCCTCCAAACTCCTACAGCGTGTTTTTTATTTTTATTTTGCAGCGGCCGGGCACTAATGACACACACATGTGCCCCGGGGCCCCTGAGCGGCTCTGGGCTACACGAGGTGCCCAGTTTAATCCCCTTCCCAGCGTTTGATGAGCACTCTCCACTTACTGCACGTCCACGATGGACCTAACCACAGAAGCATGGCTAAACAAACAAACTAAATAGGTGAATAGATAGATGGATGGGTAGATAATTCGTTGATTAATGGGTTATAGACTAAAAGTTTAATAGGGTGGGGTTTTAGGATTAAACACAGAAGCTAACACTAAAAATAACAGGTAAATGGCTTGGCCGATTTTTAGGAATCTGTCGCTGACATAGGATTTCAGCCTTTGTTGCAGTAGCCATGGAGACAGACTTCCATCCGGGGACTGATATTTCGTTCTCCAACAGAGGCACCAGTGGACTTGGTGCTCTGATAACACCTCCCCACCCTTCTCCTACCCCTCCCCTCCCCCCTACGAGGTAAGGGCATTAAGACATTGCTTTCCCTGCTCCCAGTGGCTTGCAGACAAATCACTGATCGCACCAAAGGCCAAGATGACAGGTGCAGAGCAGCCTGACGGCGCAGTCAATGCTCCGTTTCTGAATTATTAGTGGCTTAACCGGGGGCATGTCGCACACAAGCCATGCTGGTGTAAGATTACCAATAATATTTAGAGGTCACCCAGGTCACACACACACACACACACTCACTTGAGCACTCACATGAACACAGTGTATATGATGCAAGAGAAATACTGTCTCCTCTGAATCGTTTGCGGAATATGAGGATCATTGAAAGTGGGCCGAAATCATCATTGGTGTAGATGTAAAGGCTACTGCTGCATGGTAAACTTTAATCAGACCAGCAAGTTGTCTCATTAAATATGTGCAAAACACATCTTGCAGATTTTTTAAGTGTTGTTTAATTTAATTCAATTCCATGTGACAGCTCAGTGTTTAGGTAAAAGATACGCTTCAAAAAGGTGAATTAAGATGCAGAACATTAAGTTAGGTTCATTTCTTTCATTCATTCTTTCATTTCTTTCATTCAGGAACATTATGTGCCTGTCCTTCAGCTGTGAAGTACCTAACAAGTTCCGTTTTTATTACAATAAACCACCAAGATGTGTGATTTTTCCTGTCCTCCAAACATGCTGAACAATAGACAGGCAGACAGACACACAGACAGTCAAGACAGAGAGTCAGAATGACATACACATATACAAACAGACAGATATACAGACAGACAGATGAGACATATTCACCTCTGCATGCTGAAGACGCGTGAAGCTGTTGGGGGGGTGGGAGAACTTGAAGAACTTCCGGGGCATGACCCACGTCTCCAGGGTCTCCAGCTTGCTGGTTGCCAGGTTGGTGGCGTGGTGGCGCACCAGGTAGCCCTGGAACTCGTCCGACAAGAAGTACAGGTGGACGGACACGGGGTTGCCCATGGCAAAGTACCTGCGAGACAGGCGGAAGAGACAAGTTTAAAGAGTCCGTTTGGAGTCCGTTTACGACCGTTATCCAATTAGAGCCTTGCTACATATTATTATCTGTAGGCGGGGTGTCATTAACGGGTCACATGATGGCTAGTTTAGGTCTGTAGACTAATGGAGATGCCCCTTTAGACTACGGGCTTGGGTTATTCTGGTCATTGTGGTCAATTGTAGGGTTTAGGCGTTTGCTTTCCGGAAAGGTCCGACACAAACATCTCCACCCTCAGCAATGTAAATGTTTACCCATCTCAGGATTTATTTTCAGCTGTGAAGCACAGAGGCTCAATGGGAACACAGCAGGGCCTTGGCCAGGCCACAGTGAGTGAGGGAGTGTGTGTGTTTGTGTGTGTGTGTGTGTGTGCTTACAGAGAACGACAGAGAGAGACAGAATGTGTGACTGAAAGAAAGAAAGAAAGAAAGAAAGAGACAGATAGAAAGCGAGAGGGAGAGATAGAGAGAGAGTGATGGACTGAGTGACAGCGAAGAGATGGACAGGTAGACATTAGCATTAGCGACAGCGTTAGAATTGGCTAAAACTAAAGTGACAGAGGTACATGGCTAAACATGGCTGAACAGTGTGTGCTTTATCAGAGAGACACAGAAATGAAAAATGGCCTAACTAGAAAAAACATGCCCGCAATTTTCACCTGTTTACCCCATATTTATAATCATTATTTATCGTTTATTTAAAAAAAGGAAATAATATACTGAGAGGAATTATCTGATGCGAGCAGAGATGCATTTATAGCAAATTCTAATTACTGTGTGGTTGACCTTGCAAACACAATAACAACACTTCACTAATGCTGTGTGCTGGTACGGGTGAGTGAGAGGGCCAGGCAGTAAAAAGACAAACAGGACCAACACCTGAGATTACATCATCCCATTTCCACACCCTTTTCTTCCCCCCTCTCCTCTCTCTCCTTCTTTCTAGACCCCTAGATCTCCCTTTCTCACTGAGCTAGTTAATAGAATCTAGACCAGTGGGAATCTAGAATGGAATCTAGCTTAGTGGGAATCCAGAATAGAATCTAGCTCAGCGCTTTCTCTTCTCCTTTTCTCTCCTCACTCTCTCTTGTTCTCTCCAGTCTTCTCCTCTCTCCTCTGCACCCACCCGTCTCTCCTCCATCCTGTTCCTGCTGTCTGCTCCATCCGAGGCTGTGCTCCAGTGCTCCCGCTGCAGCCTCTGTGTTCTCTGGCCTGTCTCATCAGTATTCCAGGGGAGGCCTGACCCCCCCCCTCCACCCCCCGTACCTCCACCCCACCAGCCCGCCATGCCGCCCCCGTAACGCTGGGCTGACAAGCAGAACAGCAAATATTTACACCAGCTTACCACCACTCCCCTCCCTCTCTTCCTCTCTCTCTCTCTCACTTGCTCTCTCTCTCTTTCCCCCTATCTTCCTGTCCTCCACATCTCTCGCCCGCTGTCTCTTTTCATTTCACTCCCACATTACACTCCCTGCACATCTCTCTCTCTCTCTCTCTCTCTCTCTCTCTCTCTATTTCTCCAACATGCTCACATGTTCGCTCCTGGGGCTCTGGTACACCTTTCATTCTCTCTCTCTCTCTCTCTCTCTCTCTCTCTCTCTCTCTCTCTCTCTCTCTTTCTCTGTCCATCTCCTTGGCCCTCTATCATGTTTTATCCCATCACTCCTTCAGTCTCATTCCCTCCCTCCCTCAATCCCTCCTTCCCTCCCTCCCTCTCTCCCTCACTCCCCCTCTCCAGTCCGGTGTATAGTCCTAACAGAGAGGGCATTCACAGGAGCCTGAGGCCCCAAACTGCTGATGTCACAGCGGGCTGTGAAAAACACAACACTCCTGTTGCAGACAATCCACGCCTCCTCTTACCTCACATTTCTCCACTCACTCACAAACACACACACACACACACACACACACACATAATTACACATAACAACATACACACACACACACACACACACAGAACACCTGACCATGTTCCTAATATACACATTCACACATACAATCAATAACACATTAAGACGAAAACGCAGTGACCAATAGATATACCTGTCAAACACACACACACACACACACACACACACACACACACAAATGGCTCGTTGTGCCCCAGTCCTTTGCAGGAGCTTCTACCCATTCCTGTGGGTTAGCCCCTGCAGAAGGAAACTGAGGCCTGTTTGTGTGTGAGGTCTCTGAGTTTACACTTAACGCCAGCCATGGAATGATGACTGGGGCCCTCGTATTTACACAGATAAACACACACACACACACACACACACAGAGATACACAGACAGGCACAGATAAAGACACCCACTGTCACATAAAGACATACACACACAGACTTGTTAGTATACAGAGAGAAACACACACACACACACAGACACCATATTTAACGGAAGCACAGTGACATACATACAAATGCATACACACATGCACACACATTCAGAAACACACACAGGCACAGATATACAGTAGACATCCACTGTCACACATATATGCATAACACACATACAGACAAAGACACACAAACTTGTAAGTATATAGAAATGTAGAGAGCAACACACACACACACACGCTGCATTTACCGGATACACAGTGACACACATGAAAATGCATATACATACGCACACACTCTCAGATACACAGACATGAACTGATACAGACACCCACTCTCACACATATATCAGTAACACACATATACATGCACACATTTGCACACACATTCGTGAAAATATGCACAGGGTGTCACTCACACATGTGCAGGCATGCAGACAGACACAGCTTTAAACAGATGCACAGTGACACACATACAAAATGCATAAACACACGAACGCACACACACAAACACTAATCATCATTAGAAGATGTTCTACAGCTGTGGCTTCTAGAATGATCTGCCTTGGATCTCCTTAATAGTGTGCGCAGAGCTGTGACGCTGTGGGCTTTGATCATCCTCCTCTGAAGATCAGTCATCCTACACCCAGCCTAAAGTCATTTCAATTAGAGCATCCTCAGTTCAAACAACGCCATTAACTGGGACATCTCCAACTCAAAAGGACAAGATGTTTGAAGGCACTTTTATCAGAACTATCAATGCAATTCAATGAAGCCCAAGTGGCAAAATCTCTGATCTCCCGGCAGCCAGACAGATGCTGATCCTCATTGTTCAATGGCATCACGTCCAGGTAGCTTTTCGTTGCCCCCCTCCCCTCCCCCATCCCCCAACAAAAAAAAGAAGTTTAGGTTGAGAAAGTGACAGAAGCTACTTCTTCACTCCTCTGATCAGTCTATCAGAGACTGGGATCAAAAGCTTCCCCACACCGTTTTGGTTGTATAAATGATTAACTAAGACAGAGGCCCGGATCGAGCGGGGGGTACCATTACTAGTCAGTCAGAGTGTTGTTTGATGAGTGTGGAAGGGAGAGTGTAATCTGGCTGCAGAGATCAAACAGCAACCGTTGTGATTGTCTGCAGATATTGAAAGTCTCGTCTCAGCGGGCGTGGTGGACCAGCGGTGACATCACCGACTGACAAATCGGTCGAACGGGTTTAATTTTTCTCCAGCCCTGAATTGTGAGTCTGTGGTGCTTTGGATAAACGATAACCAAACCTTTTAAATATTACTCAACTTTGTGTTTAAGACATGAAATGTCATAAAAGATTCATAAAGATTTCAACAAGTAAATGAAGCAAGAGGCCTGTACTAATTCAATCTCCTTTTCTTTTTCAGGTCGACATAGACTGACATGGCCTGCCTCCTCACTGTCCACTGTTCTGTAGTCGTCACCATCGCCTGGGTGACCAAGTTTACAATTGTCCTACACTTCCTGGATGTTATCACCTGGATGCTGGACCCCTTACACCAAATCCTTCAGGCGAATCCTATCCTAACAATGTACTGGGAGCTACCTGGATGCTTTGAACACTAAATCCTATCTCTTTTTCTGCAAGGACACTGCACCTCCATCACATACTGATTTCCTGCTGACCACAAGCTGCTGTTGTTGCTAGGGGTTACCAATTCTATTCTCTTACTTAAAACTAAATCACCAGCTGCCCTGCTGGTCTGTTTACACTGTTGTAGTAATGGCTGCTAACGTCAGCCATGGACCTCTACCTGGTTGCTATGGATTGACACTCTTACAATAATGTGTGGCATTGAGGGTTCCAATTAGTTGACCAACCACCAGCCACTGACCTGCAATTATCGTAGCAGTCGTTAGGGTTATGTCTCCATTTATCGTACAATACCTGATTGCTATTGGTTTACATTACTATAATAATCTGCCCAATTAGACTGGCAGTTCCCCATCGGCGTGTCATCGGGCTAACTGACCTGCAGCTGTTGTCGTCGGGGTTTCCTTGCAGGGAGCCGGCGGCTCGGGCCAGGCCCATGCGGGCGAAGGCGTGGTAGTGCGTGAGCTGCGTGTCCGACAGGCTGCGCACGCCGTCGGGCTCATCAAAGATGTTCTCCCAGTAGGCGCGCAGGCCCGGCGTGCCGTGAGGGAAGCCTCCGAACAGGAAGGCGTCCAGCTGGTTGACGATCTCCTGGTTGACGCTAGCTTCGAACTTGCGGGCGAAGAAGGTTGGCCGCGTGGTTTGCTGCAGAGAGAGAGAGAGAGATAGACAGAGAAAGATTATGGACTATTTTGCCTCAGTGGGTCAGTTTTATGTTACAATTTAACATGCTGGGTTAATGTCATTTGTGCTTTGGAAACACTGTATTTGAGTACTTAAATTCACAACACAGAGAAAGAAAGAAAGAAAAAAGATTAAATGAAAGACACAGAGAAAAAGTAAATTAGCAAAGTGCTGTGTTAAGCGGCATTCAGACTGACGTTTTTTTTTTTTTTTTTTTAATTTCGATGTTTCCTGTGGAATGATTCAACATTGCAGTTGCTACTGTATGGGCCATGTGTTGAATATGAGCAAGTTGAAGGATGAAAAAGCCTTAAATACATGAGGCACTCAAGGTTAAAAACAGTTCTGCCTTTAACAATGAGGCATTGCCAAGCTGCCAGTCAAAGCTAAGTCAGGGAGTTAGCTTTTTTGCCAAATTTTTGCTGTCATAGCAACAAGATGTACATAATCAATTTCAACCTTGCATGTCGCTCACTACTTTAGAACACAAGGTGAAAACCATGTTCGGTCTGTACAGCGTTTTTTTGAGTTGAGGCAAACTACTGAGCAAAACACAGAGAGAGAAAGAGAGGGAGAGGGAAAGAGATACAGAGGAAATGCAAAAATAACCAGTGAGTCAAAACTCAGGTATATCCAGGAAAGACGGGGGTATGAGAGGAATGCAGGTGAGGGAGGGAGAGAGAGAGACAGACAGACAGATAGATAGATAGATAGATAGATAGATAGATAGATAGATAGATGTTGGTGTGAGAGAGTGATGAATAGAGAGATGGTAGGGGAGAGAAGAACAGACAGACACAGAATACAAGGCAGGAAATGAGAGTCAGGCGAAGAAGGGAAATTGGAAAAAAAAAAACTGTGGCACAGCATTGGGGATGAGAGTGAGAACGAGGGAGAGGGAGAGGGAGGGAAAGCTGGAATGGGAGAGGGGAGCGAAGAAGGAAGTTTCCTTGTGAGATAATTGATGGTAAAACATGAGAATCAAAGAGGAACTATCTCTGGCAGAGCACACAAGTCAGCCTCTCTGTTCTTGCTTCAGTCACACACACACACGCACACGCAGTGTCACATCAATCTCGCTCTCTTTCACTCTGTTTTTTTCTCTCTCTCACACACACACATACACACACTCACATACTTGCTTTCTCTGACA